>OU015462.1:24274010-24354496 GCA_907164805.1 Brachyptera putata | reverse complement strand
GTTTTCCCCTCTGGGTTTCTTACAGGGGGTTTCTAAATTTAGTTTGGTGGCCCCTAATATTGTCACATAGCGCATTACGGCCAGTTTCATTTGATTTCATTTTTCAAATTATATATAGGCCTAGAGGCTTTTGTCCATAGGTTATAGGGTGATTTTTTTTAGCGACCCATGGAAGTGTTTTGATGCACTTTTGACAAAAACTGTAGACTTCTATGGGTACCTTCATGCATAGCCTAAGGAGTTTTAAACTATGGAATAATATTAACAATTCTTAATGTGAGGTGGCTTCATTCAATAGATCCAATCAAGATCTACTACAAAACACCAACTTCACGATGAAAAGAAGAAAATTGGTTGCAATGCGCTACGTGACAATTTTACCCTCAATTTTATTTCACTCTCAAGTGGTTCGACCGATTACGCTTCAAACTATACAGTATCGAGTTAGATTATGACACATGTGTATGACTCTGTGAATATAACAGTACGTGAACTTGGCTCCTCATGTTTTTTAAATCAATTTTCTCAGAAAATAACCCAGCACAAATTCTGAAAGTCTCGCCATAAAAACCAACATTTGAATTTTTGTAAATGAAAAAAAACAGACCTAATTGTGCATTCCTTGTATTCATCAGTTTATTTTATTTTTGCTGAACAAATAATTATTCATACAGGGATATATTTTCAACTATTATATACAAATTCATGGTTAATTGCGTATCACACTAGAGACAAATAGAGGCACTAAACAATTATTAGAGAAGCGTTTCCTTGTACTACATATTTATGTACGGTATGTTAATTACTAATAATAAGGCACAAATTGTGTAAAATAAAGGCAGACAAGAGTTTATACTTCCAACAAATAAAATGTAGGGTTGATTCAAAAATTGTTAATGACACTGAAATTTTGATATCAAAAATTCATCGAAATAATTGAATATTTTCAATTTTCAAATGATATTTTCAAATAATAAAAACATTCAATCCATTATTGACAAAATGAGACAAGATGATAGAAGCAAACAAAAATACTTGCTTCATAGCAAGGCACCAACACACAGTTTCTCACTTTTGAAGCCAGCAGAATATTATTTTAGTTATTTCAGTTTTTTTGACTTGATATCGATCATTGTTTCGATATCGAATTGATCGAATATTGGATATTCAAATTTAATATAGAATCAAAGTCCTGAAATATCAAATTGATAGAGTAAAATTGGAATTGAATGGCAACCCTAACATAAAGCAATTTGTCGAATTTAGAAGCAAAAATAATGATAAATAAAGTTGGCATCGCTCGACAAGTACTAGACTATACAATAGAGTACTAGTAATATTACCGGAATAACTCGCACCGGTACCATTACGTTAAACTGTGGACCCAATTGCTAAAATAATGAAGTATTTTATATTGGGTGATTCCATCGTGTTGCATGAGATAAAGAAATACTCGACGTTTTGGCCTCGATATTGAGACCTTATTCAAGAGACAGTTCCATTCTTTTTTTCTGAACCAGACTGACTCAATTGAAAAAGATATCAAATATCAAATAACCAATACCAATACCCTCCCAACATCAAATACCTCATATTTGGGTCGCAAAAGCCTTGAAACATCTATGCTAAAACAATGTTTTTGCCATGACACATATTGGGGAAATATGTGGGAAATATGAAATATATAAGGTAGTACTATATTAAAAAGAAATATTAGAAAGTAAACATTTTAGTTCACATGGGCCGTAATATTATGTTCGCAATCTGGATCATTGTAAACCTACGTAGGTGCATTTCATGCTATAGTGTGATTAATATAATAATATGCTTATGATTAATATATGTGTGAGTGTGACTTAGGCCTACAGGGAATAATATAATACACCTAGGCTATATGACTTACAGACTTGAGAGCTTTTAGACATTATGTAGCTACTGTATTCAATTACTCATCAACTTCTAGTTTTATAAGGTCTAGTATGTCCACAATATGACACCCCTAATTTAATCTAACATTTTGTTCAGACAAGAGATTATTGGTTTGGTACCACAAGTGGGAAATAAAGCCTTCTTCAGTTTTCAAGGCTCTATTCAAAATTTCCTCTTTTTGCTACAGATTTTAATTACACTATATAGATGAAATGAGGTAGACCTAAACTATTTTAAAATTGTTGTACAGTACAATACAGACCAGTCTTCAGAAGACATTATTCAAGGCTGTTCTGAATGAACATTTCTTAGACAAATGTTTCTTTCAGTTTCTAATTCTGTAATTATTCCTAGAACAATTAGATGTTACATATTATATTGATCTATTCTGAACTCTGTATAAGCATTCAAGCTAGGTTGATAACAATATTACAGCTATCACTCACGCTAATCAAAATGTTGCAATAAAGATTATTACTATTATTATGTGATGTGTAATGATTTGATTACTATTATGTGATGTGTAATGATTTGTTAACTATTGAAGAAATAAAAAAATAAAAATGATTAATGAATATTTTACCTCTTAGCGTAATGTTAAGAGTTCAGACAAACGTGATGTGCACAGCACACCTGTACGTGGAGATGTAATCAAGCGTTTACAAAAACAACATAAAGGCTAAAAATAGCGTCAGGGTAATTGTGGCAAATATAACAATTAAAATATAAATTTAAAGAATGTGATCATTACATCGAAACTCGAATTCCGTCGCGTTTTCTCTCTAACGCGAATTCCGTCTCGTTTTCTCTCTAACGAATTTTTGTCGTCCCTCCTATCTTCTTCTCCAATTGGAAGATTTACCAGTACTTACTAATCAGCACAAGTCATGGCTTATTAAATCTGACATGCTAATGTTGGTCACTTGTAATGTATTATTTTGATTGTAGGCCTATATAATACAGTGGTTTACAGTTGTACTTGTTCACAACAATGGAAACCAATAGCACTCAAAATACATAGCTGTGGTTTGTGAATGCTGATCAGCTGTGTATGAACATCTATTAGCAGAGCTAATAGCAGACTGTTTTACGATTTTCCATAGAACTTCTTATTGAGCAGAGCCAATAGCAGATTGACGTTAATCTTAACCTTACCAAACATGTCCATGATGGTAGCGCCCTCAAACTGGAGCTGTAGAAGATGCTGGATGTCAATATCAACCTGTAGGCAGAGGTTATTTAATTTAGTTGATCTGGAGTGAAGTGCAAGAAAACAAGAACAACAATACAGTGAAACCTTTTTCAAGGGACTAGGAAAAAATCAGTCATGAAAAAGATACATGTAGGAAAATTATCATTGGTAATATGGGAGTAAGTATGGCAGGAAAAAAATTATAGTAGAAGCAGGTAAACGATAAGTCCGAAAGCAACCATGCATTAAGGTTTTTTGTAGTTGTTCAAAGGGTACGGACATACATGCTTCATGACAATTTTCATTACTTAAAGACCCCAACAACAGCTACAATATTCAGTGGTAAGAATGAGTGGTACGATCGATAGCGTATGACAGATTAACTGATATTTATAAAAGCCCATAATAACCCATACACGAGACTCGAATCCTCGTTCGACTTGCAAAGCCTTGGTGAACTAAGCCAGTATTACAAACGAGTTGACACACCCAATAGACTGTCCCTTCTATAAAAACACACAGTTGAAAAGAAATAAGTTGGTTACTCTTTCACTATCAGTTTACAAGAAAAAAATTCAAATTCAACAATACCTTCTCCATGACAACGCCCATAAACTTGCCCTGGACCGAGAACACACCGTGTCCCTCTGTGGGCGATATCTCAAACTGCACATTCTTCAGCTGCGACTGCGGCAGTCCCTGGACTTCGAGCAGCACCCCTTTATCGTGCAGACGCGCAGCCGTGTAACGCAGTGTCAGCTTGGACTTAAGCTTGCCAGGGTGTTTGTGAGAGGAGCGCAAAGTGTGCACATTCCTACACAAGAGTGAGAAAGAGACTGTTTAGAGATGTACAAGACAATACCAATGATGTTGAGAAAAATGGGGTTACCATTTAATCAACAATTTGTCAACGATGCCATATAGGCCCTACGCCCTATCGAAAGTAAATCGAAAATATCGAAAAATACCGGTAAGGTATTCAGTTCGATATTAATTCGGAATAATTACCGGTACATCAAATCGAGATATTGAATATCGAATCCAGATATTAAATATCGATCGAAATTATCAACATATTTTAGGTCAAAATCGTTTCTTTTTAGCTTTCTGTAATCATCGTATTATGTGATGTGAACTATCTCGAAACACTCACCACTTCAACTGTCAACAAATAACTGACAATCTGACCTTGGACTAGAACGAACACAACACAGAATGACTACACAGAATGACTACACAGAATGACTACACAGAATGGTCACTATAATGATTTGTTAGGGCCAGGGTTGTCAACAGTCGGCTGTTTATTCACTATCTAAATAATTGAAATTGAAAGGATTCATTTTCATATCAATCGTAACCCAACGGCATTGAATACTGATAGAAACTTTGATATGGTATATTGATCAAAAATATCAAAATCAAATGGCAACAGAAATGAAAATAAAACTTCTCCAGATACGTACTTCTTGCCGGCGTTGAGGTTCTCGAGACACTTGTTGGTGTACTGGTTGTAGTATCGCACCTGCTCCTCGTAGAACGTCGTCTTCTCGTCGAGGCGCTGTTTTATCGAGCGCAGCGCTTGTACTTCCCTGCGACATTCTTCGCGATACCGACCTCGCTCGCAGATGTCTCTAGCAACCGCCGTCAACACCGCCTGGTAACCGTTCGACGAACTAACGCAACCGTTCAACTCCAGGCGTGCCAACATGCGAGACAACTCTGTCTTGCAGCCACGGACACTGAACAACAAACGAAAGTTTACAATGCTATCTACGCACATTAATCAAAGTCTACACTACAAAAAACATTTGTGGATGAGTTTTCAGTATGAAAATGTGGCCGTATGCAATATATTCATTAATGTACTGTCATCAAAGTCCTGTTTTCCAACTTATTAATCGAGTGAGCCTCATGAAGAGTTTCAAACCAAAATGAGTCTACTTCACCTGTTTGGCACCGTCATGGCATGCTGCTTCTCTGCCAGAAGCTGTCTGTATAGAGACTCCTGGGCCGGTGTTTCAGTCGCCTGCAACGCTTGCTTCAAGTCAGGCCCCACCAAGCACGGCAAACACCACACTAGAAGCTCCTTGGTTCTGAGCACAATATAAACAGCATTTCAAATCTTTGATCAGACGACAAACTATCAATCTGTTCAATAAACTACAGGTAAATAATTTGAATACAAAATGTTAATAGGCCTACAAATGTGTCTTTGCTATGCCTTCATGATTATCTCGAGTGTTTAATGTTTACTATGATCAAAATAATGAGCTGAAATTAGATAATTACAAAAATTGGTCAAATATTTTCAAAATAACGCTTAGGAATACACATACCTAAGTGGTTTATACATTTTTTATCGGGAAAGTACTCTTCACAAAAGGCGATAAACGTAGGCCTAAATGTTTTTACTCATTTTTTTATATCATACCAAATAGGTAGTTTATATTACAACTAGCCTCACATATCTATTTGATTGTAACAATTGATGCTGAAATAACAGGTAATAAGGTATATGCAAGTTTTGGTGACTCACTTGATGAAGAGTTTGTTGGTATCCGTGTCATCATTATCTGGCACCTCGAACTTGTTGCTGAGCGCAAGACAGACTTCAGTCTTGGCCAAAGTTGGTAGAAGCGGATCATCCGTAGATCCTAATGAAACACAATGTAGGATTAACCATTCGCATCGTCTATCTTGGTCAGCAGCACAAAATGTCATAACAAAGTGCTATTTCATGGCTTTATAAATGAATGTTAATAAAGGCAATATTTTAATCATTTTGCGTCTTTCATGACTTTATGTACCGGTAAATATTTACAGCATACTAATACTTTAGAGAACTTTCAGTAAGCGTCTTCAAACATACGAAATCAAGAGTTCTCAGAGTCTACGAAGATGTCACTCACGTCCCAGTAGCGTCGCAATGCATGGCTTGGCACCAAAGTCCTCCAACAGTTCGTGCAAGTTGTCCATCGGATCCTCGGCAACCTGGTCGGCATACGTCTGTAACATCTCATGCAGTTCGCAAAGCTCTTGCAGCGTTATGTAGATGATCGGACGAGCGATAAGAGTCGCGTCGGTGTACTGCGAAATGCGGTAGTAGTCCTCGAGAGGAGGGACCGTGCAGACGGCAGAAAAGAAAGTCTTTAGCTCCTCGTGGCACGACACGATGAATGGGTTCAGACATTTCAGGTGGCGGGACTCTTCACCGAACTAGAGAGAAAGGTATCAATCAGATAAGATGAAAGACAAAATTTAGAATAAATGGAAATCGACTCTCACGGGTTTTCTTAATGAGGGTCACACTCGACTCACCCCCTTCTTTGTGGCAGCAAACTGCAGTATCTTGGCAATACTTGCAAGGTTCCGCCTCTGAACGTTACTGAGTGTACGGTCAGGCGGCATGGTCACTATGTCGAATGCATCGGGCGCAACGATAGCAGAGTTGATGAACGAGAAGTAGACTAGATGACCGACAATCTTCAACAAGTCCTTGTTGGGTGTTTGAGGGAAACGTTCGGAAAGGGCAGAACGAAGCACGTTGGCAATGTAGCGTAGAGAATACGGTATCTAAAGAGACAGAGACAGGAGGTAATGTAACGAGACTGCAGTTTTAACGTGGCAAATGGTAACTGGAAACAAAAAAACACAATATATCGACTCTGGTCGAATTCAACAAAAAACTGAACCACAGCATACTATGTGAAAGCCTTGCCAGGGGGAAATTCTTCAATGATCCGACAGGCCATGTTTACCGTATGTACATAAACCAAATAAACATGGAAATTAACCTCCTAAATTCCAAGTTTCCAAAAACCGTTCTTTATAATATTGCCACCGTGGATTGATATTCAATAATCCTTTCTAATTTGCAAATGTTTCAGTTTCTACTTTGTATTATTTATATCACACTATGCTTTCCAGACAGAAAAATGTAGGCCCACCTGAAAAATACGAGCCACATCCGAACATGATCAGACAACAAATGCAATCAAATCTTCAAAGAACCGAAAGTTATTTGATACATGACAGGGAGTCGGGAAGAAAGTTTACGGTGAATATCAACGAAAATAGAATTGTACAAATTGAGCCGTCTGTCAACGAAAATATCCCACATGTTCAATCGCAAGTTACAGTTAATCACACATTGGAAGGTGAAGATAAATCTGTGATAAAAGATACTAATTCCATTACGAGCGTTTATTTGCCATCTGAAATTGAACCACTCCTGGGAAATATAAATAAATATCACACTACTGAAAAGTCTCCAAGGAAAGAGCTCTGTGGAAAGGAGAATCCAAATATGGGCTTACTTACTCCAAATAGATACCAGGAAGAAATTAAAAAAAGATTACATGTGATAGCACATGACATTGAAGCTTCATCACTACAGAACAAGACGAGAAACGAGGGTGGAACAGTAGATCAGCTTTTACGAGCTCTGTCGTTCGTCAAAGATGACAAGACAAGTCACATTTCTGATCAGGGAGATTCACACAAAAAATGGACAAACTTATTTAGTACGAACGTCGAAGCATCAGAAGTGAATAAATACCTGTTTGGCAAGAGTACGCTTAATGACTCAGGAAAGTCATCAATTTACAAAAAGCCAACCACGAGAAATGTGTCATTGAAAACACAAAATGAACTTGCAACAAATGTACAGAAAAATTATGATTTGACAAAATATAAAATGGATCATCCCAAAAATGGGAATTTCTATGAAAAGGAGACAAAAAACAAACTGACATCCCCGCCAAAACATGATTTTAAAAGTGATACGAGTTTTTGCCCATCAACGCGTCTCCGAGAAGTTGATAAACATTTGAATTATAAACCAACAAAAATACAATTCCCATTTCTGAACGTAAACATTTCTGGAAATTCAAACAAACTTGATAATAATGAAGAATATATGAAGATGTCCGAAGTGCGTCAAATTCCAAACGATGGATTCAAGTGTGCACTAAGCAATAGCAATGATGTACAAACACAGAAAGAAAACCACAGTCAAACAAACACACGACAGTTTGCAAACACTACAACCAAAAGTGATTTTATTGAAGATACGGTACCATCGTTGAATTATCAATCAATCTTCATTGATAAAAACAATGACAATATGATTCAAAAACAAATCAATCAATTTCTCAACAAATATAGGCACAATACAAAATTATCAAAAGATAATGAAATCAGGGAAAATCACAACTTGTTTCCAAAAGAGTTTGATCATCGTTATAACTGCGGTGTTCCGTTTTCAGAGAAATCTAATAAAGACATTCTTCTCGATCTTAGCTCTGAAGAAGATCATCATCTCAACGTAGGAAATGCCATGACATATTTAAACATTCGGTTATTATTATATACAAATACCACGGTAAACACGGAATGCAATGAACGACGTATATTCTCGTTTGTCCGCAAATTACCAGTGATTGTAGCAATTACTCAAGTAACGTCGAGTTCAATCAGGTTGAGAAATATTCCTTACGATTGTTTAACGGAAACTAACATAAGTCTGCCAAGGGTGAAGTTGGAGCAAGGAAGAAATGAAATAACGGTACCTTTAATCGACATGAGTTGCGATACTTCAAATAAGCAGATAAAACACGTTCTCATCTTAACGCATGCAAATACTAACAACAAAGCAATGATGGAAAAGGTGATGTAACTAACAGTGAGACCTCTATCCCTCATTTTTTAAGGGACCAGGAAAACAAAACCATCCATGCAGGAAAATGATCCATACAGGAAAATTCAACATTGGATATAGGGGGGTAGTCGGATAAAATTAATGATAGAAGCAGAAACATGATGGATGCAGTAATAATTCATACAGGTTTCACTGTACAGTATCAACTACCAATTAAAGTATTGTGAGGACTGTATGCAAATTTGAGGACTATATACGGGACGATATATAAAAAAATAAAAATATGATAAATGCCTAAACGTGAAAATTGGAGTGCTATGCAAAAATCTCGTACGGTACTTTACTGCATGGACTGTCTGTTAAGATGTGAATGTGAGGGCTATACGTCAAAATATGACTACGGCTGTATAAGTGAAAAATAAAAACAAGAAAACCATAGAGGCCTACAGGAAAACCTTCACACATCGCTCCCAGATCCATCATTTTTCCACTTCCATAATTCATTTTGTCCTACCCTACACAATAAATTCTCCCAAATGGATCCTTTTCCTCCATGAACGAATGATCCTGGAAAACTATTTCCTGATCGCTTGAAAAACTATGACTAGGTTTCACTGTAATTAATTATCGATATGTAAAAATTCTGGGACTGGAGACTATCATTTTATTTTCAACTGTAGACCTAATTAATAATTACCGGTAATTTAATTACTGAATAATCATTAGTTTAATAATTGCTCAGATTCATTATGATTTATGAGTCAATAAAGCAAAGCAAAAGGTGTGCTGTCGTACTTGTATAGGTGTAGGTACTAGGTAGGCCTACAAACATATTCAATTTTGAAAATTATATATTTATAATATTTATGTAAACAATAGTAGAGTAAAATTAAAGTTATAGTTATAGCATCTACACAAGTTAATATTTTGTCAATTAAAAAAATATAACCCTCACATTCATTTTATTCTCCTATATAAATCAATTCTTAGGAGATAGAACATACAAGAATGAGGCCACTGTATTTGTTTATTTCAGATGAGCAAATCAGGCGTTCAAGTCAACCTGTACACATGTAACAAGTGAGAAGTCCCAGTTACCATTTCAAACAGTGGTTAATCACGAAAACTCTGCTGGCAGTAGAAAGATAGGGGCCTAATCTACATAGGTACTTCAAGCTCAAAACTTTGTTGTTCAACGATATGTAGATACTAGATACAAATAAACGGAAAATAAAATTAGTAGGCCTACCAGATCATTCATACTGTAAACTACCATAAGATGAATACGTACCGGTATATCATTTCGAACCTCTTAGGAAAACGAAATGAGTGTCGTAAGGAGGTTCAAAAAACATCACAAGCCCAACTTGGTTTTTCTCACAAATAAACGGCTGACTTGTTTGAAAACACAAATTTATGAATGGTGTACCTCATATTCCACAAATTCATGTTACCAGTGTACGTATGTACTAGTGATGCCTTCGGGTACCCGGGTACCCGGGTCGGGTACGGGTAATGCATTACCCGGGTAATATTCTGTTACCCGGGTACCCGTCTAGGTTCCGGGTAATTGTGCTAACCAGTACCTATAAAATAGAAAATAACTTTTATAAATCACTCAAGCTACCGAGAGAAATTCAACTTCGCATTCTACATAAGTTTTTTCACCTACCTTCCCAGACCTCCCTCAATTTGTCATAATCTAGGAGGATTTAATATTATATTAAACCCTCCTAGGTCATAATGCGCTCGTCAAATCTAGTCGTACCACCTACCGTTATATGTGGTCACACGTGCAGTGTACTGAATCCCTCTCCTGTCACCCGCTCTTTAGTTGCCATGCCAAATACTATTCTTTACCGAGAACTGAGAAGCATATATAGTCAACCCATTACCTACCTCTACGATTTGAGGGTTTTGTCAAGTATTTCTTCTCACTTCGCTGTTGTTTTTCAGCTTGAATAGGTCCTAGTATATTTGCTTGTTTTGCAGCTTGTATGGACTACAGTGGTGTTATTGTTGGAGTGAGCATAGCGACGTGCGTTTAGTGTTATATATATATCAAATTGAGCGATTTTTTTATCGATACGATTTTTTAAAAATTACCCGGGTAATACCCGGGTAATTTCGGCGGGTACCCGGTTTCTAATTTGTTACCCGAAGGCATCACTAGTATGTACTATATTTTTACCATCCATTCTTTTTGCATTTTGATTTATGACTTTCATCAGCCTAGGTTTAAAACACGACAGTGTTACCTGTTCCGCAGCCGTCGCAATTGTTCTCACAAACTGCAGCGAGATCTCACGCAAATGTTTGAGCGCTGCGTCGAAGCGCGTGCGAACTTCTGCATAGCCCAACGCCTGTTCTTGGTTCACCGTGTACGGCAATGTGGAGACTTTCATCGTGTCCATCTCGAGCTGGTTGCGCCACGCTTTGTAGATGTCCACGGGGTTCGTCTCCATGCACAGCGAGGAGTTCCACATAACCTACAAAATACAAATAGTACAAACAACATTAAATTTTAGAGTAGCCCACTTAAATTATCATGTTCAATAACAAAAGGAATAATTTCAAAATTGTGGAAAAAAGTCCAGAGAAAGAGAAGCAATAACCAATAGTTCTAGACAGAGATCAAATAGTTCACTATACCTTAATGGAGGTGTCCTAATACAGCCCATTTTGTTTTTTATAATTAAAAAAGTAGTTGTATAATTTTTGGTCATAACTTGAATTAACCTAATAGATAAGACTGAAGACACGACTCTTCCTATGAAGAAAAATTCTTGCCACGCACATTTCACAGATATATTTATAGGCCTACATGATTATGAAAGATTTTAACATTCAAAATGCTTTAGCACGAACCCCCTCAAAGGTAACCAATGCTCTAGAAACTAACCTGCTCGACAAGCGGTCCAATAATCTGTTTCAGCACGTTCTGTTGCCGTGCAAAGTTCACCGCCATCTTCAGCACAACAGGGCTGGTCGACACGGCATCAGTGGGCGCACGGAACTTGGCGCCGATCTCCTCGCGCAGCGCATACTCCAGAAGGCGCAGAAGCAAGTACTGGTCGCGGTGGGAGGCACCGAAACTGAACAATGTCAGTATGACATTGTGGAGCACTTTCGACGAGCTACTCTGCGGTAGCAGCAGGAGAAGGCGGGACAAGTATCTGCGGAGAGAGATGAGTCGGAAGTTAGTTTAATTGAGCAAGCACCCAAGTTATACCAGTACTATTTTTGTTTCCTGCCTTGGCACTTTACAGGTTAGACAGTAATGAGATCAAACTAATAATTTAAGATTACGGTAATCATGTTTATAATAACAAACAAGGTCTAGATTATCCAGGTGGATTTTGAGCTGGATCATACATATATTTTAAAATCAAAAACCGTTCATATAAATGTCATGAACAACGGTACCGGTAGTAAACTCGCAATCACTGCCAAATAGAATGCGCTCAAATTCTCAAGTTCAAATTCTCTTATGGAAATTCCCTAAGTGGTTCGTAGCTTTGCAGATATGACACTGCAAACAGACTGATATACTTGAATCTCTTTGAAAAGTGACATCATAGTCTGGAAACAATGGCACCATCGGCGATTTTGTATGAATGGACATCGGACAACACGGGAATCATACCCCGAGTGAAAGAGCAATAACAGGAAAGAGTGATCTGAATGAAGAAGGCTGTGGTCACCACATATCAGGTTGTTGTGAGAAGCCTGTGTTGCTATTTAAAGTACAGTACTTGGTATTTACCTTGGCTGGGTTTGCAAGGTGTACAGAAGATGTTGGTACGCGTCGAGACGGTGTCGCGACTCCTTGGTGAAAGACTTGAGACCTCCGCCTGGAACCTCCTTGGCCAGGTTCGCTAGGTTAGTGCCGGCGGTGGCTACTTCGAGCAGCGCTATACGGTTCTGTACCAACAGTCCGATCTTGATATCCATGGCATCCAACTGTCAAAAAAATATAATCAGTAGACATATTTACACTCACGAGGGAACATCATTTTATTATTGGTAGCTGACAAATGTTGCAAGTCAAAATAATGTTGGTTAACTAACTAATAATGTAGGTTAAGTACCATCAGTGTGACAAAAAATTCATGCTGGAAGGAGTATTGCTCATTCATAATTCAGCTTATCAGTCGTAAGAACAAATGTCATACATAAGAACATGCCATGGTATAGGCCCACAGCTATTTTAATATAAAGATACATTTTCAATCTCAACACAGAAAGAAATATCAAGGAGCAATCTAAATTGAAATGTTCTTGGTTACTGTACCTGTTGAGACAATTGCTGGTTCCGTCTGATAGATTGCACCACCTGGCCCTTGAGATTCTGCAGTTTCATCTCCTTGGCCCGATCCCCGGCACAACGTCGAAGCAAAGTTCCGAAATGGCGCACGGCCCCGAAAGTAGGCTGCGGGGCATGCACTAGTGCGTGGAAAGCCTTGCGTGCGACGTGACCGCGCCACAACGCTTGGATCAGTATAACCTTGGCTTCGTACCGTCGGAACCTGTCGTAGCTAAGTGAGCGCTTACGTAGGTTCTGGTACTTGCGCCTCTGCAACACTCCACGCCAAAAGCTCTGCAAGGGGCATTCAAGAGATTAGAAAATAATATCTTGAAAACTTTGTAAAAACAAGAAGACAAAATAAAGAAAAATAGAAAAAAAAGAGAGAAACAAAGAAAATGAGTAGGCCTATTCATTTTTCTGAATGGGCTTACATATATCATTGCATTGTGTTTATAGTTTTATTAGTTTATAGTGATAGGCCTAAATCAATTAATTCAACTTGAAATAGCATTTTGAAGACTCTCAGTTTCTTTCTTGAGCTGTGATAAGGGAATTAGAGTACGATATTTATTTTCCGATCTTACCTGTATTCTGATGAGCGCGTCAATACGTTGGACTGCACGTTGCCTAGCTAAATACCCTCTAATCCTCGCTTGCAGGGTAACTAGCCACTTCATGTCTCTCTTCACAGGCTTCTTAACAATGGTGTTGGTCTCATGTATTGCTGCCTTAATATCTTCCAGCCACAAGTCGGAGCCCTTACCAGCACGAGCAACCTACATGACAGATGATAATACATACATCACTAAGAGCCAGTTTTTCAAAGTCCCGTTAGAGCGGTCGTCAGAAGTCAACCTCCGGTTGCGCGATTTTTTCGTTTTTCGACCTGCCGTCAACGATAACGCGCACCTGACCGAAGGTTATCTACTCACAAAGATAAACCCTGGATTGGGTCTTCGTTTAAGTGCCCATTACTTCACTGCCTTCTAGCATACAATTTTGCATATGCATTTAAGCACAACCAATCAGAATCGTCGTTGTTCTGGTCAGGTTCTCGTTAGAACAAACAGATAACCGGGAGTTGAAAAACGATCCTGTCGTTACAGGTCAGGGTTAGACATAACCGTCGGTCAGCTAACGCAGACCTAACGAGGACTATTGAAAAACCGGCTCTAAATAATTACCAACTGTACAGTACTTGTAAAGGACAGTATACGTTATGTACCCTCGTTTATAATTTTGACGCTATACTTGATATGAGCAAAACAGCAGATCCTAAGCTATAAATGCCTAGTGATAGCCCTGAAAGACAATTGATCAGGTTTGCCAAATTAGCTAAAGGCAAATAGGTATAGACTGGGTATTGATAGTACGGTAGGGGGGTACTGCAGTTTGCTGAACCATTTTCAAAGTTGAACGTTATCCAGTAAAAATATGTTCATAGAGAATCTGCATTCCTACCTGATTCAGAACATCATCAAATAATTCACACGGTTTGTAGGGCCTACTGCCCTGGCAACTGGTCAACTCTCAATGTTTGACAAGCAAGTCTTGGTATAAACTGTTTCAGCATGAATACAAATTGAGTTGCGAATTGGGATCCATAATGATGGGTGAACTTTCAGCTGTCGAATTACTTTCAAAATGACAACCTTTGCTATCAATAATTGATTGCGTTCTTTGCGTAGATTGACAGTCTCTAGAATTTACGTTCAACAAATACCGTAGTTTCAGTAGAAGCACGGCCATGAGATCGCCTATCATGCTAAGTTTGACGGCCATTAAAAGTTCAACATCAACCAACTCTCAAGGCCACACTGGATGGCAGACTTGGCAAGTATATTGTTGACTCATTGTTTTTGCCGTACGATCAATCCATGCTGCCGTGGCTCTATGAACGTACATTAATACCGACAGCAACACTCTCTACGGACGTGTATGACATACCTGCAGATCAACTAGATATTGTGGGCCGTTGGTCTTTTTAACTTGGCCCACCATGCCCACAGGGTCAGACAAACAGGTCATCAGGAGGTCTAGGTCATGAGATTTGATGGCCGAATTCACCCGCTTTAGCCATGATATAACTGGAAAAGACATTATCTATCATTAGGCCTACCTAATTAAAACAATAGGCCTTAATAATGTAGGCCTATACTTAGTTTCGGAGTTCAACTGTTATGCCTCTTCATTTCTGAAAAACGTTGTTGAATGAAATAAAGATAGGCCTACGCACGTGTGCCAAAAGAAAAAGCGTCTGAACCATTGAATAAAACAATCAGTGTCAATCATCAATTTATGCAAAGAGAAGAAAAATGAAAAAGCACCTTTATTATTGTTCTTATTATCTTCGTTTACTATGTGTATGCACATTTGTACGTCATCATACGTCAATATCGGGCACTCCTGCTTCTCTTGGAGCTTCCGTCGCCTCCACTTGGCCAGCGCACGATGGTACCGCAGGCTCAAGGCTGGTTCGAGGTCGAGAAAGTGAGCTCCCGGGTCAGATAGTGCCTCCCAAGTGGCATCGGTGCCACCACAGTCGACGGCTTGTGTTACGGCGCACACGCGAGATAGCACCGTAAGGCTTTGGGTCAAGTCCACCAACGATAAGTCCTTCTGAAGTAGAAGCAGACACATTACAATAATTAGACTTGAATTATTCTTTTATTGTGAATTTCTTCAAAAGATAGTGAGGAACAAAAATAAAGATCGAAAAAAGAACTTGAGAAGAATAAATAAACGATACACACTGGAAATGAGTGACTGAATTAAAATGAGGAATAATTCAAAAAGAAAGCTACAAGTTGGTAGCTATAGGCCCTACACGAATAAAACTTAAATTTCTGTAATTGTTGCATTGCTATAGGATGGCTCGTCCAATTTAATTTCATTCCAATGCTGTCATCAAAATTGGGAAACTAGTTGGGTTGGAATTATTAAATTAAATTCTCATTGTAAAAATCTACTTCTACTACTACAGCCTGCGCAGTCTAACGTAGGACCTAGAAACTTAAGATATGCCTGGTTAGACTCCAGCTTTCAGAAATCAAAAAGTCTACTGTTACCCAAATTTCTACGACTTACGCCCGATTCTTCCCTGTCTGCCTTCATCTCCGCGTGGTACAATGGAGCAGCAAATTCGCTGACTTGATCTCCCAAACCAAGCGCAGGATTCTTCAGAGCAACTAATAGAGGCTGCCACATATCGCCATCAAGAGCTTTATTCACTGCAGGTAACGCTTGACTCACTGTGAACATGAAAGTATTTTCATAATAACAAGAATGGGAGCGTTGATAATTTGTGAACATTATAGCTTCGAACTTGTGAATTTATGGAAACCTCTTCGGCTTTCTTACGTTTATCAGCTTTAAGTGCGGCTACATTGCCCCTGACGACCGCATCCTGCAGAGCACGCCGCTTGAGAGTCGCATCCGGCCTGCGCTTTTCTCTGGTCAATCCTAAAACAACAACTACATTATAAGGGCTGAACATGGGAAAACAATAGGCCTGAGACAGTACTTTCAAGAGGCTTGGAAATATGGGAAAATATAATTCAAATACATAAATGGAATTAAAAATGACTTTTTGTACAACATCATGAAATACCTGAATATCTAGGAAGATTTGATAAGTACAGTAGATCCTTCAGTACGGTACAGCAGATCCAACATAAATACCGGTAACTTGCCATTTAATAACTAGGAAAACGCCATATATGCGTTGTTAGACGAGCGGATAGTAATAGTATGGGTAAAAATGGGTAAAAACTGCTTCGAGTGGTACCAATTTTGCATACTTTATGTCTTTTCTTTAAAATGGCTGACCCGATCAAGTTGAAAATTTTCAGTAATGCGTATTAAAATGTAATTCAACTTCACGCAAAATTTCATTTTTTTTTGGAAATAAAAATATTTTCTTTTTTTTTTCATCTTGTGTTATTCTAATGGGTATTTTTGAAACTTCTAAAATTCATAAAGAAGACAGTTACCACCCGATAATGCCACAAAACTATACAGTTCCAAGTTAGATGAGAAACCATATTGAAAAAAAGTTTGAAGTTGATAGCTGTAGCCGTTTGACCTGTGGAGAACCGACATAACGAAACATACATAAAACATAAAAAAATATAACAAAGACCAATTTTTTTCAGTAAGTCAAAAAAAAAAAAAAAAAACATAAAAACGAACACCAATTTTTTCCAGTACCAGGTATGTCAAATTGAATCCTCGCTAAAGCTCGTCTAATTATGAATTGTTGCATTATTAGACGAGCTTTAGCGAGGATTCAATTTGACATACTGAAAAAAAATGGTGCTTGTTTTTATGTTTTTTTTTTTTTTTTTGACATACTGAAAAAAATTGGTGTTCGTTGTTTTTTTGTCGGTTCTCCACAGGTCAAACGGATACATCTATCAACTTCAAACTTTTTATCAATATGGTTCCTCATCTAACTTAGATCTGTATATTTTTGTGGCATTATCGAGCAGTAACTTTTTTCTTTATGAATTTTAGAAATTTCAAAAATACCCATTAGAATAACATGACGGAAAAAAAAGAAGATATTTTTATTTTCCAAAAAAATGAAATTTTGCGTGAAGTTGAACTACATTTTTATACACATTTCTAAAAAATTTCAGCTTGATCGGGTCAGCCATTTTGAAGAAAAAACATAAAATGTGCTAAATTGGTACCACTCGAAGCAGTTTTTACCCATTTTATTCGCTCGTCTAACAACGCATATGTGGCGTTTTCCTAGTTGTAGGTGAAAATGAGCCTTTTGATGTGTACAGTGAATCCTCGATGCATCGTTCCCGGAACTATCGTTTGTACCATTTATATCGTACCATCATATTTCTATATCACCGGTATTATAACAACCAGGGCACAATGTTACATTTTTGTGCATTTTTTCGTTCACCTGAATGTTTTTTAAACAGCAGAGGACTCAGCGTATTTAGAGTAATAAGAATGATACTAAATTAAAAACAACAAACTACTGAATGCCAGTCAAAAAGATCAGTACTTAGAATCTAAACGATTCATTAGACAATTACCTCTAGACTTCTCCTCTGCCTTCTTTATCTTCTTTAAGTACACTTTCAAGTGTTCCTGATTGACATCATTGAGTTGTATTAGTGTCAACGCCTTGCGGAACGCCTCGACGTCCTGCGATAATGCTATGTCCCACACGTAGATGGTGTTGGCAGCAGTGATGTGGCCTTGAATCTCGGCCTGAGTCAGCAACTCATCGTAAACGTCGGCTACGTAACTCTCGTTGAAAGACTAAAACCAATGACATCAATATAGGCCTATACGACTAATAGACGAGACTTCAACTAGAATTGATCATAATCAGAGGCAAGTAGGCCTATTTGGGGTTTCAATGATTAACACGAATTGTTTGTATAATTTTTTTTCTTCAATATGTTCACGTTTCAGGTCTTACCGAGTTCAAAGAACCTATTGTTATTTTCGCAAATTTTGGCGAAAATGATGCTTTTCGCGATTTTCCGCGATTATGTCTTTTCAGTAGGCCTAACGAATATTTCAATATCGCATAAATGTAGAGAAAAAGAATCCAAGGTGAATAAAGAGATGAAATTTTTTTAAACCGGTAGTTCCCTTTGTATTTTTTGCCTTTGTCTTTAAATGAATAATTCAAATTAACAATAGGCCTAGATAATATATAATGGACTAATGGTAATTATTTGCCATCAAATCTTATCCACATAAAAATAATAAAAAAGTCTGTAAACCAAAATGAGTGAAAATTCACCAGACAGGTAAAAAACTCCGAAAATACTATTTCACCACTGAAAACGATTTTGTAAAAATAGCCAGGTGCCACCAATTCACTCCTCTCAGCTATTTGAAAACGAAAATTGGGTTTCTGATTCACCACAAATGCTTGCCTCTGTTCATAATCATCATTCAACATAATCAAATTCAAAACTTTGAGTAATACACATTGCTACAAATTTTAGTCATTTATCTGTTGTTTGTAGCAGAATAATTTTGATGGATTTCTCGGTTGCAAAATATACTACATTCACCACTAGAATGATAACTATGATGAAGTATCATTACCAGTAAGTATAATGATCAGTATTACCTTGTGATTGGAAACAGTTTGAAATCGATTGCTCTCACTTTACACTTGAACTGTTAGTCTTGGCAAACTCACCCTGTTCCTGGCCGCCTGCATCTTCTCCTGTTTCGCCTCTCTCAGCCCCTGTTGATACCTGTCAACCAGCTGAGACGACAGGTGCTGGAGCTTAGCAGCAGGATCCCTCAAAGCCTTCATCAGACCCTCTTGGTGATCCACAGCCTGGTTAATAGCGATCACTGCCACATGTAGCGAAGCCTTGTCTTCGGTCACGTTGTTCGACAGGATACCGCCGATCTTTTGGAACGCCGGCATTTGAATGCCACGTAACTTCAACTCTCGACTCATTGCGTCTATCTCTTCCAATGTGAACTCTACCTTGCCTGAAAAAAAAATAGCATATAGTGATTATTGAAACCATCTTTGTTTATACAGTCTGAGGCTATGAAGTTAAAAATATTTTACACTTAAAAAAGAATTCTTGCCAGTTTGATTTTTGCATAACAAATGTAGGCCTGTTCACTTATAAGGGGGTCACTGTGGGCTAGTAGGCCATCTAATATTCAACGTCAATAAATGAAATGTTTAGACGAGTTCTTTATTATATGCCTGATACTCTTACCATACAAATCCTGTATCAAAGGAGCACGTCCAAGCTTGAACAAGTGCGTACTGAGCGCATGTATGCAGTATATTACTCGAGGCATATTCTTGCGATCGTAAACGTCTGTAGTTTCTGGCATAAATGTTATAGGTAATCCAGCCGATTCCAGAGTTTTCAACCAGAAATTAATATTGTCGGTATGTCGGAACTGTAATCCAGCCACTTGGTAGCGTTTCTGCTCTCTATCGTAGATCTTCTCCAAGGGCACCGCCACTGGGCAGATAAAATGTGCAAGCTTTGCGAGATAAACGCCGTTTTGAAGGCTTTCTTCGAGAATTGTTGTCGGCGGAAGTTCTTCTTTTAAGACTGCTTCAAGCCACCTGAATCATTGAGTTAAAATGGTGTTCAATGCTTGATTGAATGATTTTCTTTTTTTCAAGGACTGTTGTAAACTCAATTTTTTGTGCTGAGCATTACACAGATTGAATTATTTTTAAATACATTGGGTTGGCAAAAAGAACATTTTGGGACACTGGCACAAGAACAATGTTTCTTCTGACTACAAATTTGAAACTCCATCCAGCCTAGGACAATTTTGTTGTTTTTTGATGTACCAGTATTGAAATTCATATTTTCTAGTCAGAATTTTCTGTCTAGGCTCTCAAAGGTATATTGATGTTGGAATCAGACGTAATTCAAAAGTAGACCTAGGCCCTATAGGCCTACCTGTTTTAACTAATCTGGACCCAGACTCTAGATCATACTAAATTTTCCATTTCTTTCTGGCCATTTCAAAAAGGTTCATTTTAACAACAACAAAAATTAGAGCACAAACCATTTTAGAAATGTGGTAGAAATGACATAGGCCACAGGAATGACACTGACATATACACATGACATAGAAATGACATGGGCCTACTTCAAAATTAATTTTGGGCAATTTTGTGTTACTCAGTACCAAATGGTTGGGGTTAGTGGTCAAGGTTGGTGCCCTCACATCCAAGGAGGGCTGACTGTGATCAATGTCCGTGTCATTTCATACTTTTTTAGAGTGTTTAGTTAATTTCAGGATAACAATTTTATGCGTCAGGTGCCGTTTGTTGATAGATTTGATGTTTATCTATCAGAAAACACCATTTTTAAGAACAAATTTGTAAAATTATGGTTAGTACCGAGCCTATGACCAATTCACCATGTGAATTGTCTAGGTTCTAGTATAACATTAGAGATACAATACATACAGATATATAAACATAATCTTGGCTTTCGCTCATATTACAAAGAACAGTAGACCCAACTGTAAATGTACGTATCAAAAGTAAAAAGAAAAGGCTGTCAGGCCCATTAACACAGTAAAAGTACCGGTAACCTATACAATCATCTAAATGACAGTCTGTACTAGCAGTGTCATCTCAAAAGCAACACTTGCCACAAATTGACACAGTAACGCAAACAGAGTCCGCAAACAAATACCATTCTTTGACATGACGGTGCGGTGCTAGGCTCAGGCTCTCAAACTATATCTAGGTCCAGACATGATAAGACCTTAGTCTACGTCCAAGCTAATTTTATTTTTACTCACTTCTTGGCTTCTTCTAGATGACACATGTACTCATAAGCGACATTTTTCTGACGAAGATCATCCATTTCTTGTGCAGAAAGCCTAATGTCATCCACACCACTTGCAACAGGTGGTGCTGAAAACAAGCAAACATTAACTCTTGAATATATAGCCTACCCTACTTTCTATATTCCAACGAAAAGATCATCAAATTTACTGCTTACCTGCATTAATATCAGGTCGAAACATCTTAACCTAAATTATGATAATGATTTAAGTTAAAATGTTTGTAATCAGGTATTTCTTCATGCTGACTCAAAACGTCAACCGTCACACGTCTGTTGACAAGAAAGCGCGCTATTTTCTCTTGTGATGAATATCCGGTATGGCCGGATGTGGGTCTGACATCTTTCCTGATTGGCTAGGAGCACTATCCGTCTGCATTGAAATGTCACGCTTGTGACAGTGACATAAAATCATTATCCATTTTTATCGGGAATTTAATTGCAAACTGGATCTTGAATCAAATTATAATGAAAATGTTAAACCTCTATTCATCACTTTTCAAGGGACCACAAAAATGATACCATCTATCCAGAAAAATTGAACATTGATTATATGGGAGTGGGGTGAGAAAAAATGAATGATACATGCAGGAAAACGATGAATCTGGGAACGATGCACGATACATGTACTCTTACGCAACATTTTTCTGACTACGATTCTCAATTTATTGGGCAGATAGTCTCATTAATTTCTCCTACAAACATTCAATTAATAATCTCATTACTGTACAAACTTTTTCAAACTTCAAACTTTTTCATTCCTATAAAAACGGATACATGCATGGTATATTATTCAACTTCCATTTATCTAAAATAAATAATAATCCACAGATTTTGCACAGAGTATAGGCCTGTACATTTTATTTACAAGAATTAATAACACCACGCGTGGCCTACAATCTATTCGGTGGCCATTTTTTTGTCAGTCTGATACTCTATATGCACAGCTATGCCGAGTACGTCGGCCACCATATGTGGCTTGAGCCAGTTGACCAGTGGTGTGACTCTAGGCGTATAGTGTGTGCGTTTATGATAGAAGAGAAGTCCGTCGACACGAGGCAAGTCCCCTGGGAAAATGGGGTGAACGGACATGGTTTGGGTTAGGCTATCCGGAACGCACGAGACAGACGGGAGCAAGTGGAAGGGGTAGCGATTCGAAGGGGATTGCTCCGACAGGTGGGGGAGTTCGGAGAACTTTGACTTTAGCCAGAAGAAACGAAACTCAGTCTGGAAAAAAAGAGAGGACCATTATGAATCAAATCCAAATTCCATTCTACATTTTGATGGATGGTTGATATAGAATACAAAATAATTCAATAATTCAAGTCACTTATCATTAACACAACACGAAATGAATGTAAGTGAAAGTGTGGGCGACGCCATTAGATCTCAGTTATCATAACAGTGCGTCGTTAAAACGTAATATGAAAAAAAAAAAAAAAAAATTGGGTGTTCTAAGTTAAAATGTAGTGCAAATCATCCAACGAATGGCATGATCACGTGATCAAGTAAAATTATCAGAGGCAAAGTCTAAATTTTTACCAAATGACCTTGCTAGATGAGGTTAAATCATGCAATCGGATATAGTCAACTGGACAAACTGCGTGGTACTCTGAGGTTACTGTAGACCTACCTCACACTCTTCAAGGCTCATGTTCCAGTGTATCACATCAAGTACGTAATACGAATGATTCCCAGGGCTATATATACAGTCGAGTATCGTGCAGCCACCGTCAGCGCTCGAACTGCCACCTGGTAGTGAAGAGTCAAACCGAGACACACACTGGCCTCTCTTGTTCCATGCTGTGGACTGGTTCTGTAATGAGTTTCATTTAATGAGTTCTTTCAGCTGTGTCCAAATGACAATTACAAATCGTTAGTTGAATCATTGAGTTTGTTCATTGAACTCATCATTCATTGAACTCATTCATTGAAATCATTGAACTCAGTGGTCAAATGGTTCAATAATATGCTGACATTTGGCAGGAAAAATACTAAATAAGTAATTTTAAATAAATCTACAAAATGTCTAACATTTCTAGAAATGTATTCCAGTAGGCCCCTTGGCCTACATTATACCGGTACCTAAAATTGATGAATCACAGATACTTACATGTGACTCAGTCCATTCATAACTTCTTTTCATTGTACGACAAATTTACTACTTTTCACCGTTTGATTACCGGTACACTAGACTATACATTGTTTTGGAAAATCTACACTTTTCAACATTTCTGTGAGACCAGTAATTAAATTGTATTTTGAGTCTTCCTAGGCTTACCTGGTATGCAACAACTGTTGTCCTGCGGCCCTCCGGACAAACCACCATTACCCACTCGTCTGCCAGGTCACTCGGAACATCCACTAGCCACTCGGACAACATCAAGTTGTTTTTATACACTTTGTTGCATCGTTTTGTTCTACGCTGTTTAGTTTCCGTCGAGCATTCCATGGACTCCAATGTCTCCTCGCCCGGTGCCATAGTGGCGCGGCTACAGTTGAACGCTTCATCTCGCCTCCTGCAGTTCAAACTTCACAATTTAGTAGGCCCTTACAATTTCTATGTCTTCTTCATATTATGAAACCTGATATGAAATACTGTAGGAAATGATTGGAGACATTTTACAAATCTATCTAGGCTAATAATTCAACAATGTTAAACTTGTATTAGGCCTATTCCGCAAATATGAAGTAAAAAGCACAGTTAGGATGCAAAAATGATGGCAGGCACAATGTGGGGGCGCTGAAAACCGTATACCGGAATAAAGTTGACTCAGTTGTGTGACATAGGCTTTGCGGTAGACCTACTTATAAATGGATGGTTGTAAAATGTGGTTAGGGTTCAGGTAAGGTTGGACAATTCAATTGTCCAGACCCATGTCACACAACAGAGTCAACTTCATTCTGGTACTGCTCTCACAATAGTCTGTCGTGTTCCTAGACCTACCTAGCGACATTGAATTTGTAACACTACAAATTCAATGCTAGCGAGAAGCGTTCATATGAAATACGCCCTGTGCTCAATAACCTAAAACAGTAACAGCATAGAAAGGAATAGATAACGAATATATAGCATTTTCGTCACCTCTATCGACTCAATGCGGTAATTATGAGTTACTCGTACCAAATGGTTGGGGCATCAATGGTTGGGGCATTGATTTTGTAACCTACAAATTCAATGGTTGGGGTTAGTGGTCAATTTGAGGTTATGTACGCCTTACCGTTTCTGTTCTTCTAGTAATTGGCGTCTTCTGTATTCTTGGTCACATTTCTTACTGCGGGATTTGTAATCGGCAAACCGCGGATGCGGAGCTGCTGGATTATTGGGTATATTTGAAACTGACAAGGCGTCACTTAAAGAAGTCAATAACTCATCCATCGCCGGGAAAATGACAGTAGACCTGTCAAAGAGACCTGTAGCACTAGCACCAAAGAGCTTAGTTAGGCCTACATAATAGGAAGATAGTACTCCATAACATTAACACCATACAAGGTAAGCTAGCTGTTT
Source organism: Brachyptera putata (assembly GCA_907164805.1). Lineage (NCBI taxonomy): Eukaryota > Metazoa > Arthropoda > Insecta > Plecoptera > Taeniopterygidae > Brachyptera > Brachyptera putata. The sequence goes on along the minus strand of OU015462.1, from coordinate 24,329,557 downwards.
TATTGGTGAAATTCATTTGCTCTATTTGAAAGGTTGGGAAAATATTTTGGATTTTTAGATGAGCGATAGCGAAAACTTCCATGTTAATCTCACCGCACAGGTCACACGGATTTACCGATCAACATGAAAATTTTTCTCATAGATCTCGTAGATTCTTTTTCACGTAGATGTATCAAACTTGGAACTGCACAGTTTTTAGGCCAAATTGGAAATTGGCCCGACCAATTTTGAGATAAACCGTCTTGAAATAAAAAAAATAAAAAAAATAGACCAGGCAGTGAAATTTGCATAATCAAAATGTCTCCAAAAATATTCAAACTTCTATAGAATGAATCCACATGCTAGATACACATCATCACAAATTTTCATCTTACAGACTAGTCACTTAAAAGAAAATGCATCTTTAAAAATATCTTGTCTATCAAATTGCTGGAAATATACTCATTTAGAACCGCGATGCTGTGATTTACGGTTTTCTAAACTTTATATTTTCCATGTCAACATTTTGCAAAGTTATCGAGTATATTTCGTAAAAGTCAAGAAAGATGTGTAGAATTTTGTGGTACACTTCGTTTTATCTCGCTCATCTCAGAAGGTGCCACACGTATGCTGTATAGTGCTAGAAAGAAAGAGAATGGGAGTGATGCTAGCATAAATAAATTGATAAATTATTCCCTGTGTTTAGTCAGTAAAACATCTAGAATCATTTTTTCTTTCCAATATCATAATTTTCCGTTTTTTTTTAAATTGGTCTAGATCTAGAATAAATGAAAAACATATGCCTACTGATGTAACTTTGAATATCACAAAAGTATATTAATTATCATTTATTGTAATTTACTCATTCATCACAGTTGATCTATTTCACAATCTAATATTTGTTACACTTCTTCACTAAATGTAGTTATTTGAAATTAACTTATTACAGTAGCATATACCATTTTGTATTATCACAGATTATGATGTAAAAAAAAACACGGATACCGTGTTATCACATTTTGAGTTTTCATATACCAATGATAATTACGATTGTCTTTATTACAGAAGAATATTATTTCTCTACGGCTTATAAGGTGTAATGATTTTATTAATTGTAGGTCTATAAATAATGTATACTAACATATCTTTGGTAGTGTCTGTGGTATCACATGACAAGACATCAAGACATATATAATGGTGACACTTGAAGATTATTATTTGTATTCCAAGCAGGGAAAGACTGACCACACAGAGTAACACTTGCAAAGGTTATACAATTTACGGTACATTGTACTGTACAGTATGTATATCATCAGCAATATTAAAGAGCTCAATAGATTTTGTAATCAGTAATGGTGCAATTTTTAACATTTTCTTCCACAGAAACAATCGTTGCCTTATAGGCTGGAAGAACAGAGCCTTCTATCCACTCTAAATTTTATATTCTTTTACAATATTTACAAGTCATGGAAGTGTGTTCACTAAATGCACTCCACAATATATTTAAAGGGTTATATATATATTATATAATATAAGGTTATACTGCCACCCTCGTTGGCTCAGTCAGCTGAGGCACGCTTCAGAAACTGAAGTCACCGTTGGGCGTGGGTTCGATGGCATGGGTTTTTGTGAACGTCCTTTCACCTTATCATCACTTCATAGTTTCATAATCACCAGCTCATTCGTACCCCTGTATAACCTAGCTGTTGGTGGGGTCGTTAAGCAAACAATAATCATCATCAAGGTTATACTTATCTATATATATGTATATGTATGTATATATATATATATATATATATATATATATATATATATATATATATATATATATATATATATATATATATATATATATATATATATATGTATATATATATATATATATGTATGTAAGCTTTCACAAGATATTAAATTATTCATATTAATATATATATATATATATATATATATATTAGTGATGCCTTCGGGTAACAAATTAGGAACCGGGTACCCGCCGAAATTACCCGGGTATTACCCGGGTAATTTAAAAAACTAAATGAAACTAAAAACTAAATGACTATATATGCTTCTCAGTTCTCGGTAAAGAATAGTATTTGGCATGGCAACTAAAGAGCGGGTGTCGGGAGAGGCATTCAGTACACCGCACGTGTGACCACAGATAACAGTAGGTGGTGCGACTAGCGCATTATGACAAGTTGAGGGAGGTCTGGGAAGGTAGGTGAAGAAACTTATGTAGGATGCGAAGTTGAATTTTTCTCGGTAGCTTGAGTGATTTATAAAAGTTATTTTCTATATTATAGGTACTGGTTAGCACAATTACCCGGAACCTAGACGGGTACCCGGGTACCCGGGTAACAGAATATTACCCGGGTAATGCATTACCCGTACCCGACCTGGGTACCCGGGTACCCGAATGCATCACTAATATATATATATATATATATATATATATATATATATATATATATATATATATATATATATATATATATATATATATATATATATATATATAACAAAATATCAAATATAACACTACAGTATTGCAAACAATGGACAAACTGATTAGCGAGTTTGCCAACATCTTACTTGTTGTTGAATTTTTTGTGATTGTCATGGCTATGTTGGTTCTAACGTTACTATTGTTAGAATATCAAATATCAAATGTGTCTCTTTCGATTCATGGTGCGAGAACGGGTTGCAGGATGAATGATATCTCCGATACGCACAGTTGGGTTTTCTCGATGTTTAATAGCACGAATCAAATACAAGTCGACACATGTTTTCAAACAGAAGTAATTGCTTTGGCCTATAGGCACTCGGCCTAGCACTTACCAAGACGACCTCCTCCGGCCGCGTCTGACGAAAGAGTGCCGGGTTTGCTGGACGTAGGAAGGAAGTGAGTTGGGGCAGACGGAAACTAACTTAGAAGGCGCATGTAGGGTAATCAAGGGGGCACAACTAAGGGTATGAAATTCAAATTTCTAACACTCGGTCATCCTGGAATGGATCGGCCTCGATTCAAATAATAGTCAAAATCAAAATATAAAAAAAAACAACAAGAAGAATAGTAATTTCCATGATGAAGTCAAGTTACATAAGTTGAAAATAATCTAAACATAATCTTGAAGGCGAGCTGGCCTCCTTCGGGATCGGACCATCCTCTCGACATGGCTGTTCGGGATTGGCCTCTTCGGGATATCGTGGGAAGACGGCCGCTTGGCAGCTGTCATCTCGGGCTCGTGTGCTGACATCTCGGGCTCGTGCGCTGACATCTCGGGCTCGTTCTGGGCAGCTGTCGTCTCGGGTTCGGGCGCTGACATCTCGGGCTCGTCCTCAGGATCCGAGTACACATCGTCACACTCTAGGGCCGGGTCAGTGGGACATTTCCATCCCTTCAATTGCGAGGTGTGGGCCGTACTAGCGTAATATGATCCTGGGGTATCCTCCTCGAGCTGGTACACGCGGTATGTGTCCCCGGGGAGCACCTTCGTCACGACAAGTGGCCCGCGGTATTTGACTTGTGTTTTTGTTGGCTGTCCGGTGTGTGCAGGGGCTCGCCTCATGAATACCACTTCACCGACGTCGTATTTTGGACCCACGACATGGCGCTTGTCGTAGTATTCACTCCATCGGACATGGTCTTGCTGGATCTTCTCTCTTGCAACATGTTGAAGCTCTGCTGGTTCCGTCCAACGGTCTGGCTCTGAAGCAGTGGCGGCTCGCAAGGCACCGTCGTAAAACCTCGGCTGGTACCCATGTAGCAATTGGAAGGGTGTTCTGCCAATGGTTTTATTTGTCGTGCAGTTGATATCCCTCTCGATCAACCGCAATTGGGCGTCCCAGTCTCGGTGCGCAGGGTCTCGAGTGGCGTTGGCAATCAACGGAATGATTGTTTGATTCACCCTCTCAACTTGTCCATTAGCTTGAGGGTGTCGAGGCGAATTGAGTACGTGTCGTATACCATTCTCCTGGCAGTAGGATTCGAATGCCTCGGACGTGAAGCATGTCCCGCGGTCGCTGATGATTCGCTCGGGCAGCCCGTGATCCAGGACCAGTACCCTCACGGTCTTGACCAGAGCGTCTGCCGTCGTATTTTTGGCAGGAAACAGTCTTACGAATTTGGTTAGATTATCTACCGCAACGAGTAGAAATTGATTGCGCCTGGAACTCTTCCCGAAGGGCCCTAGGTGATCGAGATTGATCGTCTCAAAAGGACGCGACGCCACTGGAATCGGGTGTAGATGGCCTCTGCCCTTCCCTCGAGGGACCTTGTGCATAATACAGTCAAAGCACTGGCCGATGTGATGCCTCACATATCGTCGCATCCTGGGGAACCAGTAGTGTTCTTGGATTAACGCTATGGTGCGGTCCAACGCAAAATGGCCCATTAGGTCGTGATGCTTTACCGCGATGGATTTACGAAATGATCTAGGGATAAAGAACTGGCAACGCTCGTGGTTTTGTATGCGGGTAATTTTACATAGTTTTCCTTCTCGAAGGACCATGTCCGTAACTCGTGATGATTCGTCTCTCTGTCGGGTCTTTCTTTAAAATTCGGACTCTGTCGTTCAAATCCTCATCACTCCGTTGAATTGTGAGGACCTGGTCTTCCAAACTCATCGTGACTAAAACATCGAAGCGACTTTGGATGGCGTCCTCCATGGTATCAGACTCCTCTCCGGTTGGAGCTCTACTAAGGGCGTCGACATGTACCATCTTGACACCCGGTTGATGCTTTATCTCAGTTACGTTGTATTCTTGAATAAGATTATACCATCTGGCGATTTGGGGGTTCATCGTTCGTTTGGCGTTCAGGTATACCAATGCCTGGCAATCGGTGATCACGGTGAATGGTATCCCGAGAAGAAATTGACGGAGGCGAATTGCATACAATTGCAGCGAGTTCCAGTTTACTCGAGTGATAATTTCGCTCCGCATCGGTTGTGCGTTTACTCACACAGTACACCAAGTGCATCTTCCCATCGTTCCCTTCTTGCAGCATCATTCCAGCAATACCATCCGCGCTGGCATCGGTGTGCACTTCAGTGCGAGCAGACGGGTTGTAGAGTTGCAGGATTGGTGCAGACACTAAAGCTGACTTCAAGAAAGTGAAAGCGTTCTCTTGTTCCGCATCCCATCGGAATGACTCATTCTTCTTTGTTAGCCTCGTCAGGGGTTCGGAATTGGTCGCATACCCAGTGATGAAACGACGAAAGAAGCTAGTGAGTCCAATGAAGCGTCGTATCTCGTGGACGTTTCTCGGTCTCGGAAATTGGCTGACCGCTAGTAATTTCTTCCTCCCAGGTTTGATGCCTTCTGGTGACATTGAGAATCCCAGATACTCAATTTCTTTCCTACCGAACTCGCATTTACTGAGTCGGAGTGTAAACTTTGCCTTACGCAAGGCTTCGAAAACAAGTCGCAGGCGGGTTAACATTTCAGGCCAGTCTCTAGCGGGGATGAGAAGGTCGTCTAAGTAACACGTAACAATCGTATTACGTAACAGCCCTAATGCCTTATGCATCGCACGCTGGAACTCGGCTGGTGCGTTTGTCAGCCCGAAGATTAGTCGCTCGAACTGACCGGTCTCATTGGGGGTGATGAATGCCGTCTTCTTTTTACTGTCCTCGCTCAATGGTATCTGGAGGTAACCATGCGCAAGGTCGAGAACCGTGAACAGTTTACAGTCGGATAACTGTTCTATTTGCTCGTCCATGTTGGGAAGGGGGAACTTGTCCTTCACGGTTTGCTGGTTAAGTTTCCGGAAGTCGACTACCAGACGTTTCTCACCAGTCTTCTTGGTGACGACCAATACGGGGCTGGCGTAAGGGGACCGTGTTTCTTGGCAGCAGGAACTGAATCATCGACGTGTAATTCTTCCGTTGTGATAGCCCGGAAGTCCTCGGTGACTCGCAGTCGCGGTATTGGTTCAATCCTCGCACCTCGTGCTAGGCATCGTCCTTCGGGAAGGATGACATCAGAGGGGCCAGAGTTGGTCACGGGTATGACAGCCTCGCTGGTACCGTCTGCTGACCTGACGCAAACTAGATTGACGGAATCCCGTCTGAGCACGGAGTCCTCTGCGACAATTAGCTCGGTGGCTGAAACAAGTGGAGGGAGGCGGAGGTCTCGGAAGGGTAGTTGCTCCTTGTCCCCAATTAGTATGCTATCGTTCAGTTTGAGGTAAGCTACGTGTGGAAGGTCGGTATATGTCCTACCATTAAGTAGCGGGGTACCTTGGGCACTGTCAGGGACGACTAGGAGGGGTATATGCGTTCCGATAACCCCGTCGATCTCGAGGCTGGCCTTGATCACTCCGATCGGACGGACGGCAGCGGTTACTGTGTCTCCAAAGGCAAGGTGAATAATTGGGACGACGATGGTTCGATCGGGAGTTCACATTGGGCTGCAGTTATTGCCTGAATGGTGCAGACTGAACTACCGCAGTCGATTAATCTGACGAATTCGAACTTGCTATTTACCTTGACCGGTTTGAGATACTTCAGCGGAGATGCAGCATCTGCCTCTTCAACAACAAGTTGCCGCTGTTGTGGAGCCGACGTAACACTGGCTGTTGGACAATGGCGCTGTGTATGTCCTTCGGATTGACATTTCATGCAAAACATGACTCGCGGAGGAGCGGGACAGTCTCGGGCCATGTGGCCGTACTGGGAGCAATTGAAGCACATGGTCTCACCTCTATCGCTCTGGTACTGCTTGCGGGTATCTTTCGGAGGGCGAAGATTTATAAACGATGCCTGGGGTTACGTTTTAGGTGCTTGCCCCGAGGTCGGCTGCGATTGTGGAGGCTGGTCTAACGGCCTTGAGCGCGGAGCAGCCTTCGGTTTCTCGCTCGATGTTCGGATCCGTTCACTCCTTTCCAGGTTGATCGTCTCGAATTCACGAATGTCCGCTATAAGTTCGTCCAGGTCTGTGTGCTGCCTCGCCATGAGTAGGGAGCATAATTGGCGTGACCACAAGCCAATTAGGATTTGGCGCTTGGCATCGCTAAAGGTTAGGTTCAGGTCATGACAATAGCTGCTCTTCTCGTGGAAGTAAGCATGTGTGCTCTCCCCTTTAGCTTGGACTCGGACTTGCAACCTCTTCCACTTCTCGGGGAGGCCTAGTGTGCCCACAAAAGATTTACGAAATGCAGCCTTGTAGTCAGTCCACGACAGAATCTGTGCGCTTCGGGCTACGTATCAATGACTAGCTCCACCTACGAGATGAGTTCTGGCCGACTCCAGCTTGAACGCATCCGGCCACAGATGCAAATTAGCCACAGACTCTAACGCTTTCAACCACTCCGCTGCACGATTACAATCACCTTCGCCATTAAAATTGCTGATGGTCTATGCAAGATCAGGCATGATTTGGTAGGACTGGGTAATAGTCGGTTGAGGGGCCGGTGCCGACAGTTTGGCCATCATGCTGATCATAACGTCGTCCCTTCTACGATTGTCCTCTATCATGATTCTGAGGAGATCTTCCGTACTCATTGGTGTGGTGGTTGCTCGGGAGGGACCGGCCATGCCGAACATCGGGTTGCTCGAGTGTGTTTCTAGGCCTATATACTCACTGCCCAATCCTAAATTAATGGGCGAGTCTAAATTGTCCTCATCCTCTGAATCACCTTGCCTGTTCATGTTTGGCCTACTATTGAACTAACACACGCACAGGCAAAACACACAAAAAAAACGAAATATACTATTATCTAGGGCGAGTTATTGTTCATTACTCATACTGTTTATGGCCTACACTAGTATCGTCCATATACACTACTCGAATATTAATAACACGGAACAACGGAAAACGCGTGAATAAGACGAGATAATAATTATGCGCAACACGTGGTTGGAAACGGATGTTAGAACACGTTTACGTGCGACCAAGATGCAACGCGCGCGAGACGGAACACGAGGTATGGCGTACGGGGTAATAATTAATTGTCAATCTTATCTGGCAATATCCAAGCAATCTCGGGTCAGAATGCTGTGATTCGGACACTAGCAGGATCGGGTTCAGGCGGATCAATTGTTACTGGAACACTTGAATTATAATAGTCTACACGTAATCAAAAACGGGCGAAATTGCAGGCGCTTGGGCGGATTTACGGCACTACTTATCCCACTTCTGAATGTTAGAATATCAAATATAAAATGTGTCTCTTTCGATTCATGGTGCGAGAACGGGTTGCAGGATGAATGATATCTCCGATACGCACAGTTGGGTTTTCTCGATGTTTAATAGCACGAATCAAATACAAGTCAACACATGTTTTCAAACAGAAGTAATTGCTTTGGCCTATAGGCACTCGGCCTAGCACTTACCAAGACGACCTCCTCCGGCCGCGTCTGACGAAAGAGTGCCGGGTTTGCTGGACGTAGGAAGGAAGTGAGTTGGGGCAGACATGTAGGGGGAGTTGGGGCATGTAGGGAAATCAAGGGGGCACAACTAAGGGTATGAAATTCAAATTTCTAACACTATGTAGCAAAAAATAGAAAAGAATTGCCAAAAAATGTTTTCATCCGACTTTCAGTAACGATACCGGACACAAACTACGGTAACTAACAGATAAACTTACGTTATCATATTGTCTTCTTTATTTATAATATTATTCCTATTGCTTTATAGCTATGGACGGTAATCCTTCTATTCTTTCTATCTTCTTTTTAAGATTAGTATTTGTCCATATATGGTAGGAACACAAAATAATCCTATTTGGACTTGTGCACCCTCCACATGAGAACAAAATAGAGCACAATATGGAGTCCGATACCCCAGGCTGCAAGTCCCGCAATATCTATCCAGTAGGTCTGTTCCTTCATCCCAAGATCTGCAAGGAACTTCTCAGGGTGCTTGTAGTGACAGTAGGGTTGTGAGCATTTCAGCGGTTGACGATCGTAACCATATACCGCCAACACCACTGCCTCGTACCCATGCTTGAAGTAGGAGGCATCCGCGATCCAACGGAGGTAAGAAGGCAGATCGGAAAGCCGAAGGAAAAAGCCAGAAAAGAGGAACATAGGGATGGTTGTAACAGGAACGAGAAACACACCAAGCTGTAAACAGAAGACAGAGCTGAAGTTGAAGAATTGTGCACAACCATGGGTCAAATACAAACTTCATCTTTTCCCATTCTTTTATCATTCAGTTACACGAGTTCTAAGGTTATTGTTACAAATTTATATACGAACAGTTGCATGGAAAATAATCTACCAAAATAATACAAGTCAGTTACGTTTAGGTCATTTCCATGACTATTAAATCCAATCATGAATTTAATAGTAAGTTGAATCGAAATACGATTTACAATAAGGAAATATTGGAAAATACAGAAAAATGATTTATATGCCTATATTGGGACATGAACGATTTGGGTATACCGATTGTTCAAATCAAGTCAATAATTAATTCGAAAGAAAATGATTCCAATGAAAAAAAAAAAAGATGAATCAGTGTCAATATCAACGCTCAGTACGTACCTGTTCATCACCTGCAGCACCCAACACCATGCCGAGAGCTTGAGCCGTAAACGTTAGAAGTAGACAAGGTAGTACTACCATGAGAACACGACATAGCTCATTCGGCTGGCCTGTCAGGTAGTACCCAATGAGAATGAAGACTAACGGACATATTACCTTGAAACAAATTAGAATATTAATTAGAAGGCTGTATGGTAAGAAACTAGATATGCTCTTTTATAAGGGAGCAGAGTGTGAAAATATTATTAAATATTTTGTCCATTTTTAATTTGCCCGTGGCCCCACAAACAGTCCGGTTCATTTGAGAAAGTACCTATACTCTGGGAATATTTCTACAAAGATATATGTAGTCAACTTTCAAAGACCTAATTAATATAACTGAAATGAAATGGTTCACAAAGTTAATTGAACATTTTATTTAAATACGAAGTTGCTATACAAATTCTTCAACATTTTACTACCGTATTCATAAAAGTATGGATAGAAGGAAAAACCTTTTTGGCCACATCCCATATACAATTTCAAAATTTAACAAATATAATATACATACACCTAATTTCAGAAGTAAATCTACCATAGGTTGAATTAGCATAATTATGTAAAATTAAAATATAGGCCTATTTTAAATATAATTGAATTCAATACAAGTTATTCCAATTTACCCTCAGTGAAACAGATCTGAATCACATGGTGAAACAAGTCAACCAATTTTTTTTTATTTTTAATGTTGCTTAACGACCCCACCAACAGCTAGGTTATACGGGGGTACGAATGAGCGGATGATAATGAAACGAAGAAGTGATGATAGGTGAAAGGACATTTACAAAAACCCATGCATTATGCGGGACTCGAACCCACGCCCAACGGTGACTTCAGTTACTACCGCTAGCGATAATTGACTTAGCTACCGGGGCGGCAAGTCAACCAAGTCTCACGATAAACTGTTTAACCGATTGAGCTGTGAGGCGAAACAGTGCAAACTGTGACCGAGATGCATGGTCAAATAGGTTGTTTGGTGTTTATGTACTTGCCTGGAGCGGTAAGTTGGCTAATAACTTGGAGAAGTAATACGCTGGCAGGGAGTACCAGTTATTGAGGTGTTCTCGCACGAATACTGACATCTCTACGGGAACTACACACACACATAGATAGATATATTAGAACCACATACACAGCCGTGGTAATTGTCATATCTGGCAGATGGAAACTACATAGATGAAATATGCATGAACTGTAATGAACTGACAACATAACGAACCAAAATAAATATGTTTGCATGGCATTACTGAAGCTCCACAAAAAAAGGATACCTAATCAACAATGAAAATATTGGTTTGTGAAAATGATAATGAGTATCTAAATTATTGCTTCCAAGTAAGACCCATTCGCTATATGAATGCTAACATCTGCTTGTTTCATCCTGTATATTTATTTTAATTCTTTTTTTACCTATAGTTAATCCAAATTTGTATAAATCAAAATAACAACTACCTTTCAGTACCATAACAAGGTTTTAGTACACTCACACGTAAGGACGGTGGGCATTGCAGTACTGAAGAAGAGGAACATTTGGAAGAAGAACAGGCAGGCCGAGTTACTTTCCACTTTTGAAGCTTCGCTACCGATACCGAAATAAATCAGTCCCAGGAGGAGACCCACAGCAACGTGACAGACAAACCTGATCTGCGCCATGTGCTGTAACATTAAGTACGTCACAGTTGAGTTTGACGTGTACTTCGAGAAGCAGTCACACCACGAGCGGGTTGGTTTCCACCCGGCCGGAGTCGTTCGGGAGGGTTTGGCTTCCTGTGTGTTTTGTTTTAAAGAATAATTCCAATATCAATCGCTAAACAATATTGGTTTAGAAAAAAAAAAATCCTGACCAATAACCTCTGGCCGAAAGGATTTATTTAATATTTAAAAAGTAATAAGAAAGAAGTAAGGCGTGGGTATTGATACCCGATCGCCGGCTGTCAAGGCAGGTGTCATACCGTTTCAGCCAATTAGACACAACCAATGTCTCAGTTATAAACATATCTGAGCAATCAACTCGTCTCGGGCTCGAACCAAGGAGCCAAACCCTCCCGAACGGCCCGAATAAATCCGGACGGGTAGAAACCGACCCACTCGCGTCACACCGCAAATGGTGACACTTCATCCAGTTTAAGTTTGAAACCCATAGTAGCTGAATGTGACACCTGGAGCTCGAAATCTTTTTATTTCTAGTTCGTATTCATTGATTATTTTCTATGAGACAAATATTATTCTCAATGTTATCCTTAGGATAAGGGTTAAATGAGATATGACTGGAATAAAAAGATAGGATTATGCTTAGGACCAAAGTACCCGTCTGAAGGAAATCGAAATAACCAATTTAGACATTTCCAGTAAATTATCATTCTTGCACAAATTGAATTCTTCTTGTGAAACCTACCTGTGCGATGATATGCATATTCTCTGCTCTGTTTCCTCTTACTAATGAATAAATATCAAGTATGGCATAGTCTATAAAATACTACAAAATAATATTACCGGTATTTCTTCGATCGACTATTTTCGTTATAATTTTTAAAACTAGATTTTCAATCAATTTTTTTGAAATGACTTCTTTCGCTATTGAACACAGCATTTAATTAATTACTGTATGTGATGATACGTACTTCTGTACCTGATAGGTCTATGGACTCACCAGATCTCTATAGATGCACTTGGCTGCTCGTTGCAACAAAACATTGAACTGTCTTAGCTGGGAGGTCGGATACATACGCATCCAACGCTCATTGCTGTGTGTGCCATCCATCTGGCGATACGGGGGGCTTTGATTAGTATCAATGCTGACAATCACAGTCTTCTGGCCACGCGGTAACATCATGGCTAACAGACAAAGACAATTTTGAGTATCTCATAATATACTGACTCATATATAACTGACTTGTGGTAATCATCTTTATTTTGACAATTCACAGCCGTTTAGATTGACAGATCCAGTGTAGATTGAAGATTCAAAATTTACATTTTAATCAATTCCAATAATTCAAATATCAAAAATAATTGTTCAAATAAGGAGTGTCTTGAACCATGACATATTTAAATCTATGTGCTATTTTGGTGGTTACAACAATGGTACAATGGTAGGTAATTAATGTGACCAACCTCTGTTGCAATTCTTACGCTCTTTCAATGCATTCAATATCTACCCCCAGGACATTCACTTCTTGTCTTTCTCTCCACAAAATTAACACTAGAGGCTTTTAAGCCAAATCCAAGGTCACAACACCATAGCTGCATGTTGTACGATAAACACAAAGGATCAAGATACTCACAAGTTTCTGTGGTGTGTTGTTCTTGTTGCTGAGAGATAACATTGCTTGGTGTTGATGAGAATTTTCTAAACAGTCCAGACAGATCGTCTCCTCTCTCACGACACGCCACTTCAATCGCTGAAATAATATACAGTAGTTACAACGTGATGCAATATATATTTATCTGGAGCTGCATTATGATTGAAGATCCTGCTAGATAATAAATGGAGTTAATTTGATCAGAACCACTTAATATAAATGTGTATATATTGTGACTTGTATATTTTATATTATTCACACTCGGACAATGCTCTGTATTACATTTTACAATAGATAATGTATGAGAAAATTAAAGCATTATTATCAATATTTATTCACTGGTTTTACTCACCGAAGTCTGCTCTGTTGTAATAATCAGGACACTTGAAACCTGCGGCTTCAAATACCTTGACCATGTTAGTGGTCGAACCAGAGTAGAGGCAGCGACCTTCGGTCACTAGGTAGAGATCATCGAACATCTGGTAGATTCGTGAGCTTGGCTGGTGGATAACGCAGGCCACTGCTCGTCCACCGGCGCTCAACGCTTTCAAGTGGTTGATTACTTGAACTGACGATGAACTGTCCAAGCCACTAACAACCAACAACAACAACAATATTGTTTAGGCATTATATCCAGTAGGTGTTAAGTCACTCAGTACATTACGTTTGACACGTTTCGGTTCTGTCACATTGAACGAGCTATGAGACTGACCTGGTAGGTTCATCGAAGAACATGATTGGAGGATTGGTGATGAGTTCCAAGCCAATAGCTAGTCTCTTCTTCTCACCTCCAGATAAATGCTTGACGAATGTGTTCTCAATTCTCATCAATCCGAGTAGTTCGAATATGTCTGACACGACGGATCTGTAATAAAGACACAAACGTTAATCATTGCGTACAATATCTGAACTGATTTTAAAGTAACTTTTATAGAAAAATCAGGGACCCGAACAAGAATCTAGAACCGAAGAGTAACCATAATATATTTCTGGAAGCAAAGCCTTTATTTTAATTTCATAAGAACTGGAACCTTTTTAATTCAGGTTCTACAAAGTTTCATGAGGCTCTTGAATTCATTATTAAATTTCAAGTAATAATCACATTCAGGTGCTATTTACCAACAGCTAAAAATAATGAATAACAGAAAATGAACCCAATAAATTAAAGAGTACTTTTATTTGATCAGAAAGGGTTTTTGTTTTCTACTTTCCATAAATTCTGATATTATAAACTTCATTTTATTTATAAAAGAGTTATTTTGTAACTAGAACTGGAACCATTTGACACCCATAAGAAGTAGAACCAGAATCGCAACCTCAATACTGAATTGGATTAACCCTGGAAGCCAATTTTCTTGCAGGTGGAACCGGAACCAAAAAACATGAAGGTTCAGGTTCCTGAAAAAAAAAAGTAGAACTTAGCTTGTAGCCAGCATTGTTGCAATTAAAAATGAGTATTTACATGGTTCTGTCCCTCTGCAAGAAAACTGACCTCGTTGAGGAATTCTTTTCCCATCCCGACTTCAGCTTAAGATTCGCGGCAACCGTCAACGTCTCTCTGGCCGTCAATTGCGGCAACAACGACTGATCCTGTGTGATGTAGCAGCTCTGCTTCCGAAACAAGTCAACATTGCGCTCAAGACCATTCACTTTTATAGAGCCAGTGACACCTTTTGTTCTGTCAACAATACAGTAAATGATCATTAAAATGGCTATATTTATCAATGAATCAATGGATGAATTTACTCAATTTTTTACGTGCAGTTCAAAAGGGCAAAGTTCGATCTATTGACCATATTTCCACCTAGCCATGTGTCAAAGTAAACATTTCACAATACTGGTACAAAAAGATGCAAAACTTTATTCACATTGTGTGCAGAAATAAAAATAAGAATAAAATCACGCAGCTGGGAAACAATTTATCCTAAAACAGGTGAAATAGTTTGTATATCATGAACCCATGAATTGTTGCTGCCTTGTTATGGGCTCAGACTTGCGAACGCCCATTCAAATCGTTTTGACCTGTTTAATAACTCATTTCAGATGAACCTTAATCCAATTTGATCCAGCAAGATTAATCCAACAAGCTTGTAGCACACTCTAGAGTTTAGTGATATGGGTAGTCACTATACGGTAAGGTGCGAGAAGGAAGTGGTTGTTGATAAAGTATAGGGTTGAAGGGTTGGAATCAGTTTTGTTTTTGTATTCTATAGTTTTTGTTATTTTAGTAAGTGCACCTTCACCTGCAGACCTTATCTCCAGCTGCACTTACTTATTTAAAGAAGATTATACCATTTCATGAAACTTCGTAAAGTATATATATATATATATATATATATATATATATATATATATATATATATATATCGTCTTTGATTTCAATCTTTACTGAAAGAAGGAATCATAAAGTCAATATCAAACAAAAAAAGCAAATAACCTGTGATAACGAAGAATCTCTGTATTATCATACTCAGATGTTCACATGACAAAGGTCAAAGGTCGAATACATAATTATTGTGTGAACTGATGATTGTGAATGAAAATTTGTGGATGGACATCCTTATCTATAGGCTTGGATCTATTAAGGTCTATCCGCTCAAGGTCTACCTTGCGGCTAGATGGCCGTATAGTCACTTTTGTTACTTAAAAAAGGGGGGGTTTTCGATTTCATTCGCTGTACCATTGTTATGGGCACGACACTACCGACTGTTAGTACTAAATGATAGGAGATTGGGATGATAGGAGAGGAGTCAGCTGTTTGTAAGTGTACCAGTGGTTCCCAACCTATGGGTCGCGACCCAAAATGGGGTCAAGGATGTGCATGGGGTCGCAAATTTTTAAAGAATTTATTAATAACCTCACACTCTCATGTATTGTATGCACTAATTCTTTAATATGGAAGCTACTTTGGGAAGTGGAAGACATGAATTAGAGAGGAAGAATGTGAAATTGTGTTCGCTTGTCTAAAATCGCTACACTACAATAATAAGATACAAGGTAGTTGGATTACTATAGTAATCCATTTTAATACCAGCCGTATACGGCTGGTATTGAAATGGGAAAATCCTAATCCTAATTCTCAGTCCTCTGACTATACTTGACTAAGGTTGATTTTTTCAAATAAACATAAAACTTGATACATAACCTTTGTTTATCAATAAAATAAATATAAAAATTCAACTCTTGCATTGTATGAAGTGGTAATATTTCCATCAACAACAATTATTGTAAATTCTATAATCCACATTGATTCATGGGTTAGGGAGGAGAATCTTCCATTTGGGTCGCTAAACATTTGTTCTCGTGAAAAGGGGTCGTGGTCAAAGAAGGTTGGGAATCACTGCCCTATATTATTTTAACGTCTCAGCAAATCTGATCTGTCAGCAAACTCTATATCTACACAACTTAGTTATTCGCCATAATGAGCAGTTTCAAACTTCCAAGTGAACATCAAATATGTGAAAATTTTATTTATGTGAAAATTTACATTTTCAATTTTGTGATGATTTCGATTATGTATAATTTTTAAATTTGGTGTATTTTGTTTTAATTTGGAAAAATTTCGATGACTGGTACGTGATTTTTTTTAATTCGTCAAAATTTCAATTTTCAATTTTTTTCAATTTTTTCTAAAAAACATTTGTAAAAAGATTTGAATTGACAAAAAAAATGTAAAAGATTACACATTTGAAAAATATATAAAACCTATACAATATTTATTGGTGGGAAATGTATCAATTCTGCGAAATTTGTTGCTGTGGAATCATTTCATTTTAACAAAATTATATGGTAATAACTTTGAAACATTTCTACATATTTTTTGGAATATAAATTAGGCCTACTATAAATTCACACATTGACATAATTTAAAGAAATGTAGTATAGGATATTAGCATATCAATGTGACTCACTTGAATCCCGATAATACATTAAGTAGCGATGACTTGCCAGCCCCTGAAGGTCCTAGAATAGCTGTCAGTCGACCACTCTTTATTTCTCCGCTCACTTGGTGTAGTACTTGCTTCTCTTTACCTGCAACAGAGAAACAATTGCTCAACTGACCAAAAACAAAATCCATTTTTCATCTTGTCTAACGCTTTCAAACAGACTTATCGGAGCCACGGAGCTGAAAATCGACTCAGAGGTTACTAAATTCATTTTATATGCTTTTTAGCTCAACTCGAAACTTTGTGATTTATTTAATTGTACTTACAAATGAAAATGATGTGTCTAGATGCAATCGACTTCACCAATTTTGTGAATTCATAAAAATAACCATACAAAAACCCTGACAAGAATAATTTGTTACAAACCTTTCACAACATTTGTCTGGAATCTGATTCTTTTACATACGTCAATTTATTATACATGTAGAAAATAAAAAAGTATATATAAATTCTTTATTCATTTAAAATAAAGACTCTGCCTTTTGAAGAAGGTTGCCTATGGACACAGAATAGAAAAAAATAACGAATATAACAAATTAGTGAATGGTACAGAAAAATAATGATAATATTTAGCTGAATTCTAGAAAAAAAAAGTTTTGTAGTTGATTAATCAATTATTCAGAAAAAGAATAGTAAAAAATAAGAAAATGCACATGATATGAGAAAAAAAATGGCTACACACTGAATTAATTCAAATTATATAAATGGTTTCTAAAAATTGAAATGGATCCTTTTAAGGCTAAAAGAGTTAATGAATAAATAAAACTATTACTAATATTGAATCTTTTACAAAATTCAACGAAGAAGTGAGGAATTGTGCCTCTGGCACCAATCAGGAGTCCAATCACTTCCACGTCCAGCAGATTGTATAAGGATAAAAAATATGGTATGGTGGGCTCGTAGATCAATTTCTTCTCTGCGTCTACCTCATCAGCTTGATTGGAAGTTGTCTCAAAACGGATGGTGGGGTCGAGAATATAAGCTTGTCTTGTAACGCGGTTAATGGCAATGATATCCACACGTCGAGAGCTATCGTTGACCCCCGTACAAGACACTTCCTCATATACCTCCAAACCGTTCTTTCGAAGTTCGACTGCCAGAGCGGAGCGCACACTGTGATGACGTGTGTTCCTGAGAAGCTCTCCATGACTGCAGAAGCCAAGTACGTGGGGCAAGGTTTCTTTCTCACTGAGGCAATGCCTGCAGTGGTAACCGTCTTGGCTTCGACCATGGAGAGCTCGAACAGGAGCTGTGTTGCACGTAAATTTAAGGGCGTCACGCCATTCTGAAGAGGACAGCCCTTTTTTATTTGATACCCACTTATTCGCGGGGGTAAAATCTTTATACATCACAACACCTCTTCCTTTTTGAATGAGAGAACACCAACTATTGAATTCTTTATCGCGTAAGCAGTCTCTAATAGTTCGGCTTGACAACTTACTGGATCCCTCTTTTCGTTGCAATTCTTCAGGTGTAATATTGAGTTTTTCAAGGCATATCTTCCTTTCGGATGTTGTGTCTCGAGTTTTTTGGACGTAAGGATCTTTAGCCTTCTCAATAACCTGGCAAATGTTGTGATGTTGTACGAATGCTTCCCACTTCGCTCTGAACGTGCCTAATCCTTTGTATTTTTTGTCTGTGTATAACATGCTATCAGGGGTGTCTCCTGGTAACGACAAGATTTCTTTGATAGTGCTTCGTATTATTTTGTCAAGATCGTCGAGATATTTCATAGGAAGTGATGAGATGGGAGCATTCTGTAGAGGGTATACGAGTGTTGGCCAAATATATTGATCAAGTACGTTGAGTTTTTGGTCTGCCTTCAATAAATGAGAGGATGTGAGAGTTTGTAATTTAGATTTTAGATTGTTTATGAGAGCACCATGATCGGTAACTATTGACTTGTTGAAACACACTCCTAAATATCGTATGGACTCATTCTGTGAAATGCTTTTTATTACCATATCTTTGGTTATTTGGAGTGGCTCTTCTTTCAGCTTTCCATTTTCAATAACGATCGCGATAGATTTTGTGACGTTTAGTTCCAAACCAAGTTGTTCAAAACGACTCTTTGCCATAAGTGTCAAACTGGCTGCGGACCTTGTATCTTCACCAATTATCACTGTGTCATCGGCAAACCCCAACACTGATAACTTATCAAGGTTGTCAACCAATCTATATCCATACATATCAGACACTTCATTCTCTGATAGTTCGTCTAATATATGGTCAGTAGCCAAGTTATATAAGAATGGTGATAGTGGGGCGCCTTGCATAACTCCCCTACTTATAACTATTTCTTTGATTTTCTCGTTGTTTGCTTCAACTTGGGTTGTGTTTCCTTCCTGAAGTTCTATAATTAGGTTTTGAACTGGTAAGGGGATCGAAGATGCACGAATTGTTGCTGCCAGGTGTTTGTGACCAACATTATCAAAGGCTTTCGAAATGTCGAGAAAAACCAAAGTTGCATTTCCCTTTTCTCGGTTGACCTTCTCCAAAATAGCATTCACAATAGAGATATTCAGGTATGTTCCGGGTGTTCGTGTGAAACCTTTTTGATGTGGATTAAAGGTTTCATAATATCTGGCAAATATATCTAGAACTCTTTCTATTACTCTCCTTAAAACCGAGAAAATTGAAATTGGTCTCCAGTTTGATGGTTCACTGGTATCCCCACTTTTGAAAATAAGAATTGTCCTTGCTTTCTTGAACGATGATGGAACCCAGCATTTGCTGAGCATTGTTGTAGCGATCAAGGATAGAATTTTGATCACTCGTTTCGACTTCACAATTCTCATCAACACTCTATCAGGTCCTGGAGCTGTATCTACACGAATAGACTTGATTGCATCAGCGATGTGTTCTTCTGAGATCGACGTTGAGAACGTTGAACTCATCGCTTGTTCTTCGTCTGATAGTCTCGAAGTATATTCGTCGCGCACTTGATCATTAGCACTGCTGAATCTATTTGAGAAGGCTTCATATAAGGCACCACTTCCGATTCTACATTTAGGACTATCACCTCTAATGATAGTGTTGACTGCTTTCTTACGCTGATTGTAGTAGAAGTATTGAGTCTTCTGATACATGAATTCCTCGTTACGTCTGATTCGCTCTCTTTTAGATCTTCTTTGAGGGTTAGTAGTGTCTTTGAATGTTCTGTCATTTGATTTAAAATTCCCGTTCTTTCTGGCATGATAATATCTAGTTGAGGGGTGTTTTGGTCCAGGAAGGTATCTTATTGAATCCGATAGGTAAGTGGAAAGCTGTTCAATCTTCAAGTTGAACTCTTCTTGATTCAAATCAGACTTGAAAACTAATATCCATTCGTCTAGTTCGGTGTGCAATATTGCTTCATTAGAATCCTTAGTAGAAACGGTGTTTCCAGGCAACAAAGGATCTTCATCAGTGTTAGTAACCTTTTGTAATCCAGTGTATGGATTATGTTTTTGTTTGAGTTTTGTCTTTTCTTTCTTCTCGGGATATTTACTGCTTATCAGTTCTCGGTGAATTTCAGGGTGAGAACGTGTAATGTGGGTTCTGACCTTGAGAAAAAGTTTTCCACAATGTGGACAAGGTTTGAGTTTGGATTGTTCTGTGTTGTTGTCAATGGTTTCGTCATTTTCCATGCTAACTCCATCATTATTTTGTAAAGTATTTCCATTGGCGATAATACACTCTACATTCAAGTTTACCTGATCTTTGATGGACTTTTTTTGATGATCACGGTGAGACTTTGCTATGTGAGTTTTGACTCGAAGAAAATATTTCCCACAATATGGACAAGGGGCACGATTATCTCCACTCTGGGACGCAGTATTTTGAACCTGAGTGTTAATCTGAGGACGCTGAGCACAATGATCAAAATGATCCAAAAAATCTACATTTGCAGAGGGAGGAAATTTTTCTTCACAATTTGGACAGGTAAAAGTATGTAGAGTTTGTGTTGATTGACCACTATCATTTTCTTCACTGATGATAGACAAACAATTATTCCCTCCATCACCTCGCCTTGTCATTTTTATTATTACTTTCACTTCTTTTCCGAAATTGACTCTACTTTTGTGTTATTTTTCATTTTGGCTTACAAAAAAAAAAATTAAACTTTTTTTTTCTAAACGAAGTCATATTCAAGAATTTCCAGTTGTGCCAGTAAAATATTCGAACCGTCTTCCTTAGTATTTATAGTCGGTTTATTGTATTGGTATATTCTGCAGTCTTGTTAAATTGTGTAGACAAATATTCTAATAATTTAGAATATAGTTCAATTTCAATACCTTGCTTTCTCATATGTATTAAAAATATTTTCGCACCTTGAAATAACGTCACGATCAATGGGGCCGTGAAAATCTTGAAGTACCTATTTGGAAGGCCGTTACATTTTCTTGTAAATCAAACTTTTCAAATACCAAAATATTCAAAATATTCAAATATCGATATCATCACTCACAACACACGGATTTATAAGATTTATCAATCAAAATGATCCTCGATCTTCCAGCTAAATCTTGATTCACACGCAAGAGATGAATTCCACTTGTGACAGGTAATTAGGATAAATTATAGCAGAGCCTAAAACTTAAGGAACCGTTTATTTACATGGTTACCATGGTATACTGGGCCACATACAATTCATAATAATTATTCTTATTAATTGCTGTTTCTTTTTATTCATTTGTTTTTTTCCGGACTGTATTAAAATACAGGTTATTGTAAGGTCAATTGAAAAAGCCAGTGCTATATAAATGGCCAACGTTCTCAACAATTCACATGCTCCTGACAGGTAGGCCACCCAAATAACGTGCGAATGACAAACAGTTTTACCCAATATCACAGGAGATCTCACATCGCATGGTTTAGAAAAAAAAAATCATTGGCTTCACGATTGAATACATTGAATATAATGTACATAATTGTACATAACTAGGAAAACGCCTTATATGCGTTGTGAGATGAGCTTAGAAGTATGGAAATGTAGAATTAAGAACATTTTGTCAGCTCAATGTACATATAGGCCCTACAGGCCATGGATCACTTCAAAGGTTTAAAAACCGCGGCCGTCTGTTGGTATATGGACCTTGGTTTCCAAACAATCAAACCAGTGCCTTCTTTCTTATCCATCACAGATTTTAAACGTTTTAATTTATTGGTGACACTTGTTGCTCATATTTAATAGTTCCTTAATTGCTTTCTTAATTGCTTTTATTGATGTGTAAAAAAGTACCTAAAAAATGCGTTTTCTTCGTTATTTCACATCCGATTGTTCCATAAATCGCTTAAAATAGGTATGATAGATCTTTCCACACTCAGTATAAATTTGAGAGGTTTTGAAAAAAATAAAATTCCAAGTATTTCTCCCCTGGCCTATTCTTATGGGGAATTTCCATACTTTCCGATTTTTTTCCGGAAAATCCGTTCGACCGATTTTTCTGAAAAACAATCCCAACCTATTCTGGTATAACACCAATTTGTAAAAAAAGTTTCGAGTTGATTGAAACTTTTTCCTGACCTGTATGCCGCGTACAAAATTACACACAAAAAAACAAAAAAACAAACATAAAAACCAAGCCCAAAATTTTTCGGTATATGGAATGAAAATCTTCGCTACGCTCATCTAATCATGCATAATACATTGTGCATAATATAACGTTTTAACTTTGAAAAAGATAATTATATGTATTATATAAGTACTAGGAAAACGCCTTATATGCGTTGTGAGATGAGCTTAGAAGTATGGAAATGTAGAATTAAGAACATTTGGTCGGCTCAATGTGCATATACAGGCCATGGGTCACTTCAAAAGTTAAAAAACCGCGGCTGCCTGTTGGTATATGGACCTTGGTTTCCAAACAATTATACCAGTGCCTTCTTCATATCCATCACAGATTTTAAACGTTTTAATTTATTGGTGACACTTGTTGCTCACATTTAATAGTTTCTTTTGCTTTCTTAATTGCTTTTATTGATGTGTAAAAAAGTACATTAAAAATGAGATTTCTTCGTTGTTTCACATCCGATTGTCTCACAAATCGCTTAAAATATGTATGATAGATCTTTCCACATTTAGTATAAATTTATAGAGCTTTCGGAAAATTTTTGTTTTCCAAGTATTTCTCCCCGGCCTATTCTTATGGGGAATTTCCATACTTTCCAAATTTTTTCCGGAGACACCGTTTGACCGATTTTTCTGAAAAACAATCCCAACCTATTCTGATATAACACCAATTCAGGAAAAAAGTTTCGAGTTGATTGAAACTCTTTCCTGACCTGTATGCCGCGTACAAAATTACACACACAAAAAAAAAAAAAAAAAAAATACAAAAATACAAACATAAAAACCAGGCCCAAAATTTTTCGGTATATGGAATGAAAATCTTCGCTACGCTCATCTAATTACAATATGACATCCTTCCTATAAAGTTGCAACTCCACTGTCCGGATGTCCAGAGGATGTTGAGAGGATGTCCCGTCCAAGTCAGCTCCATTCTATCAACAACGTAGAATGGTAATTTGTCCCACGACGTGATTATATATTCTCCACTTGACTGTCACATTGCACTAAGTATATATAAAACTCGTTGTTCTGAACCTCAGAAAATGTATTTTAAAACTCATCGTCGTAAAACTCAACTCAACTCATAATATCACTGTCTCATTTGATTAATATCACTGTTTCTTTTCATATCTAACTGACGTATTAAATTGCATGTGTACTGTTTCTTGAAGAAATATATATTATCATAATTATTATTATCGATATAAATACTAGTTCGAATCAGAAAATATATTTCTGCTAAAAAAAGAGGGGGGCCCGGGGGATGTATACACGAAAGAAGGTAGTATATTATCAACCACAAATTTCTCCTTCGTTATATATTCATTCCTGTATATAGCTGTAGTATTGCTAGGATATTTAGTTTTTCAGGACGAGATTTGCGATAAGAAACGCACCTGCATTTTTCAAAGTATTATATCCACAAAGTTCCAGCGAGATTAAGAATTGTGTATATTGTTTTGTTAGTAGACGACTTTCAGTCGTGGATAAGTATACAAACATACCTAGATTATGATATTATTCAGATTGTTGACTACGTGATCTTTTTTACAAGGGATTGCAAAGACGAAGTTTAAGCCCCGGCCTACCTTAACGCCGTCTTTACAAAATTGCATTGCAGTGGCAATGCAATTTTGTACTAGAAAAATAGAACTAGAAAAATTCACTTTCACTCATTTGTTTCCTGGTTCAAAAACCAGTGTAATAGAATGAAAAGTTCACATCTCCAAGATAATTTTATGCTCTTTAATTAATATGACATTCTACTTCAGTTAATTCAATCAATTTTA
Source organism: Brachyptera putata (assembly GCA_907164805.1). Classification (NCBI taxonomy): domain Eukaryota; kingdom Metazoa; phylum Arthropoda; class Insecta; order Plecoptera; family Taeniopterygidae; genus Brachyptera; species Brachyptera putata. The sequence goes on along the minus strand of OU015462.1, from coordinate 24,305,458 downwards.
AGATAATACGTCAATGAATAAGAAGAATGTGTTGATGTATTATCTCAAAACTGATTGAATTCACAAAAATGAAATGTCGTATTAATTAAAGAGCATAAAATTATCTTGGAGCTGTGAATTTTTCATTCAATTACACTGGTTTTTGAAAGTGGAAAAAAATAGTAAAAGTAAATTTCTCGATTAATGTAAGCACCGTGCACGCACCCCCTTAAGCAATAGCTAGAATCCACTAGAAAACAAACACACACACACACACACTCTGTTTCACTTTCTTTTAGAAATTATAGATCGCTGATTTTTTCTGTCATCGGCAAATAACTAAGGAAAATGAAAGTAGGCCCTACTACAGACCAGTAGGTTATAAAATAGTTTGAATTTCCCCATTTGATGTATAAGTTCTACCGGTGGTTGTTGGTTAGTGGTAAAAACGAATGACTGAGCTTCCAAATAGGGTTACTTTATTTCAAGTCACTCTATTTATTGCCTAATTACTAATTAAATGCCTAATTAGTTAATGTATAACTGTATGATGGATAAATATCCGGTTTACTAACGCAATCAATTAACTTCACGCAACTTCTTGTCTATTTTACTTCGTTCCGTTGAGGGGTCGACACTCCCGTCCGCTAGTGCCATAGCGTGTATGAGACGGTCGACATAATATATATATACATATATATATATATATATATATATATATATATATATATATATATATATATATATATATATATATATTGTATTATATTCTCGGGTAGACCGCGTTTTCTCTTTCTGGATATAATTGCGGTCCCATCCCATTCGGGACCTAGTCTCCTTCTCCAACGTTTCGGCAGGATATATGACCTGCCATCATCAGGGATTCTTCTTTGCAGCTCGGCGAACTTCGATCGAAGCAATTCTATCCAGAACGAGAAAACGCGGTCTATCCGATCGTCATAATATAAATATATATATATATATATATATATATATATATATATATATATATATATATATATATATATATATATATATATATATATAGGCCCTATATATATATATATATATATATATATATATATATATATATATATACTGCTAGGTGTCTTTTTGTTGGGAAACGTTTAAACTTATGATTGCTTTCTCAAATTGACCTGCTTAGGACGAAAAATGCGTTTTACGCTTGTATACTTGAAAGCACAAATAATGCGATTATCGCTTCACATTCTCCTTTGACCTTTCGGACGATTTTGTCTCATAGTGTAAGTAATTATAAATATTACAATAATAGTGCTCAACACAACGTTCAAACTTGTTGCTTGTTGGTGCACAATGACAGAAAACCTCAGCGTGCATTCATTCGTATTATTTTTTTGTCAATTTGAGGCTCTGATAACCAAGTCATTGCCTGCAGTGAAATAATAACTACTTACTAACTACGAAATTGATAACTACAAGATTTGTTGTGTAATTGCTGTGTAGTTGTAATAGGTAAATTGACTATGTGGTATTGACAGAATTACCATATAAAGATTTCATTTTTATATCGGCTCAAAAAAACGACAGAAATTTACTACATTTATTTAGAAGGTTATCTGGATTTATCTAAAATGGGAGACCACCTCCTTCTCCTCTCTCAAATTTAACAAAAATTAGCGAATATTAAATATAAGAATAATGGGAGAGATGTGAATGTCGACGTCAGAGAAAAATCGAGCCTTGTAAGTGGCCTTTAATTAGCATCGAAGCGACAAATGAGACAAATAGGCCTATAAGTATTTTATGTTCCATCATGTTAATGAATCACGTGATAATCTCCTAAGCCAAGATTTTAAAACTTCAAACTACTTGTTGAATAGTTATAGTCTTACGAATGCCGTTTTAAGGTATTGAAAAGATGTGAATGTTTTCATCAAAGTGTAATTTTGATGTACGGTGTTATTTGATTCGGTCATCTTAAGGCATCTTCAGTCTCCATAGGGCAAATAGTTCCCACCAGGGTGAAACTTGAGAAAACATTGTGAATGTTTATTGTGGGTCGACAATATTTTAGAAGGTACTTCTCGGCACGCAATTATGAAGCAGTTTCACAACAATACGTTCATCCGGAAATCCAATACGATCGCTCATGCCTATATATGCTTTGGTTGACACTGAAAATGGTCACAAAACATGCATCTCGCGTTACGTACATATAATTCAATCACTTCTTATTTAGATATTTCATCGTGTATGGTATCGATGTGTTCGTAAAACAACTGCCTTTGGGCTGAACTAAAAATAAACAGTTCAACCATATGCGCTTGGCATACAAGACCAGGTAAAGTCCCGCCATTTTTTGTTGTTAATCAAGGTAACAGAAACTATTTATTTGTATCAAAACGGTTATAGGTATGCTGATGAAATTTAGTTTATCTGATAGGGGAAGGTTTACTCAACCAATGTATCAATCATCTCCATGCTAACTATCTACTAGTTCAGTAGTTTAACGGTTTTATTATATCATTCAACTAGTTTTTCCCAAATTTTCTCCGAATTTTCAGCTTTTTTTCATTCAAAATTCTTAATAAACCACTTTAACATTGCTTCAATAAATAACCAAAGATGTGAGACTTTTTTGTTGTTTGGGTTCCCCTCAATATTATAATTAAATCCACTTCACTACATCTTTCTTCACGTTTATCTTAGCCTTGAGGTATAAGCCTACTAGTGAGCGATACACACACAACCATTCAACTAATCGCTAATGAATCAATAAACTAGGGTCAAGCGCCGCACCTGTTATTTTGCTACACTACTTAATTGCCTGTTGCATCGGTGTGATCTTCGCTTAGTTGTCCTTGAATTAAAAAAAACAGCATTATCTTGAAACTATTTCCAATTTATTATAATGTAGCAACAAAAATGTGCTAGCATTAAACACCGTCTCAATAAACAGTTTTAAACATCAAAAAAGGTAGGAGAAGGTTCAGAGAAAAATACATCATCGGATAGTACACATTATTCAGTTTTCGTTTTAGATTTTATTTTTATTCTAATTGTAGTTTTGAGACCTGTGTATAGATCAAAGAATAATCTTCTTCAGTCTGTTGGAATAACGGGGAGGAGATGGTCGTGGAGCACTTTAAAGAAATCATCCCAGACTTCACTGAATAACAGTTGTAACCCACGAAAAGAACTCTATTGGGATGGTCGATCATGGTGGGAATCGAACCCCGGTCTGCTGATGAGGGTTAAAGCTCTGGAGGCTAATCATACCTACCTCAGCTGCAGTATTTTTCCCTTGGAGAGAAGTGAGTTTGAAATCACGTTTCACCCCTGAATTGCCAGTATTTAAATATTAAGGGATTGTTTATGAACTTTTTACATTCTAGTTCAACCAGCCCTGTATACCATATATAGACTAAAGAGGTTTAAGAGACTTCATATACTCTATGGCTGTATACTGGAGAAAGTAAAAGACATCATAAATGCCTCTAGCCGCCTTGATACCAGTTAATAGTTATTCATGTGTGTTCTGTTCTGTCCCCTCCCCTTACTACATGTTCAATTTTTTGATAGCTTTTACGTGCGAGTAATATAGACACTTTTGATGAAACAGGTATATAAGATATTATGCTTCTTATTTATGCCTAAACTAATTTACACTATTCAACTTATACTGAAACCAGCAAACGTAAAGTATGCCCTATCTTTAAAAATGTCGGTAAAATGTAGATTGATTTTATTTAAATTTAAATTTCGGAAAAAGCCATTTTATGTGACCGAAAGTGTATACATCGTCACACAAATCACTTATCATTGAACATCAAAATAGTCACATGAATGAGCACTGATACAAAGAAATGAATAAATCGATCGTGAGTTTGAGTCCCGAATATGCATTTTTTCAATATTCATCAATCACTTCTAAGCTTACTCGTACCCCCAAGTAGGCCCTAACCTAGCTGTTGATGAGGTCATTAACCAAACAATAATACCTTCATCATCATCATCATCAGGATTGAGTGAAATACTATGATTCATAAGTTGATACATAACAAAATGTGTCTGTCAAAAATTACTCCCTTGCCGAACATGATCTAACTAATTAGTGGGAGTTCAAACTGGCAGTTAAAACTTGTTAACCATGGTTACAACTGCTATTCGTTCTCACCAACTCTCAGATTACGACTAACTGGACTTGGTAACTGGGCACATTAGAAATACATTTGTAAGGTTTGAAAAACAAAATGAATAATGATGAAAGAAACAAAGATGAAATAATAAAAATGTACTAGCTATACGATACAATGTAATGACTAGGCCTACATTTGATATGGTATTAAACTTCCACGCGTACTTATATGCTCAAATGTTTAAACATTAAATAATTGACTTACCCAACTTGAACGTTTTTCAAATTTAAAACATTCCATTAATCATTCTAGGCCTAAATGGGCAAACTCCAAGGTTATAGCATTTTTATCGAACGGTCACATCTTATGATCAGTCGTCTCTATAGGCTTTAATTGATTTAGGTCAGTACAGTATTCTGATAGTATTCTCAATTCAAACATTTCGGAAGTTTTGAAAATACCATGAGAATAATCCGATGATAAAATTCGGAAAGAATATTTTCTTCGAAAATGTCAACTTTTTTATTAATTAAATACCAAGGAATTCCAGTGCGCATACAAGAGACGCAGACCACTCCAGGCGCGGTACGATCTTCAGGCAACTCGACGGAAACTTATCTCGTCCGAATCTCAACCCGTCCTATGTCCGAGGACGTGGGGGAAAGATTGAGGATACTTTTATCTTTTATTTTTTTACAATTACATAACTTGTCTTGGAGTATTATTTTTCGGCAGGCAATTATGATGCCTCACTCGATTTGTCAGCAATATGTGGAAGCCGCCTGAACCGTCAGCCAAGAGACCAGGATTCGATTCCCGTCATTGTCGACCAACCTGACGGAGGTTTCTCGTTAATTCAGCCAGTCGTTAAAGTGAATACTAGGGCTGTTCCTTAAAACTAACTTACGGCTAATCAAACATACTATCAGGGCAATTCACTTGACGTATAGCTCAAACTCAGCTATAAATATAGAGGGGTTACCAACTCCTGAAATCAGGTGTACACTTGCCATGAAATCCCATGAAATCCCCTTGAAATCCCTGAAATCACCTGAAATCCATGAAATCACCTGAAATCCCTGAAATCACCTGAAATCCCTGAAATCACCTGAAATCACCTGAAATCCCTGAGATCACCTGAAATCACCTGAAATCACTTGAAATCACCTGAAATCACTTGAAATCACCTGAAATCACCTGAATCCCTGAAATCATCAGAAATCCCTGAAATCCCTGAAATCACCTGGAATCACCTGAAATCACCTGAAATCACCTGAAATCACTTGAAATCCCTGAAATCACTTGAAATCCCTGGAATCATTTGAAATCCCTGAAATCACCTGAAATCACCTGAAATCTTGAAATCTGAAATCAAGTGTAGGCCTACACCAAATTTTCGAGTTGTAAACCCCTCGAAAAATATAGACCAACTATAACCGAAGGATAAAATGAGTGTTAAAAGTGCACGAAACAGCTGAATTGCTTCACTAAAATTATACAATTTATTTCAAACACTCAGAAGCTGATAAATCTTCTCAGTTACTTGTTCTTCACATTTTATGAAAATCTGTTGAATGTTTCTAGCTTCAACACAAACTTGTTTAAACCTGAAAGTAGCCGGTTTTACGAATCATGGTCATGTATTTATCCTCTAGCTATAAGTTATAAGGTACCTTATAAGGTATAAGGCATGCGCAATCAACGGTGATAACAAGTTGATCCGCCTACTATCGCCTAATCCACTAACAATCAGTACTAAAACCGGACCTTAATTGGTCATTTGTATATATATATTTATATATATATATATATATATATATATATATATATATATATATATATATATATATATATATATATATATATATATATATATATATATATATATATATACATATACATATATATATATATATATATATATATATATATATATATATATATATATATATATATATATATATATATATATATATACATACATATCTTCTAAATTTGCACAGTTATCATATGAATTCATACTTTTGAGATGTAAACTGTGTTATATACAAATATATTTGAAACCCAATGAATTATAGGAGGAACCAACGATAAAATATTAAATCAGTATGTAGGCCTATATATACATTTATAATTCATAATTAATAATTAATAATTCTATTATCCATTGGGTTTCATATATATATATATATATATATATATATATATATATATATATATATATATATATATATATATATATATATATATATATATATATATATATGTATGTGTTGTCGTTTTTTTTCCGGATGATGCCGCTTATGATAAGAAGATAGATGCCGATTGAGATAGAGACCCCATTCCCCACGTTGTCCAAGTGGGGTCTCCACGGCATCTATCTTATCATAAGCGGCATTATCCGGAAAAAAAACGACATCATTTATGTCCGCGAAAACTTGTAATTAAAATTATATATATATATATATATATATATATATATATATATATATATATATATATATATATATATATATATATATATATATATATATATTACGAATCATGGTCATGTATTAATCCTCTAGCTATAAGTTATAAGGTACCTTATGAAAGTATTCGCAATAAACGGTGATAACAACTTGATCCACCTAAAATCCGCCTAATTTCCTGAAGTTCCACCTAAAGTTCGTTACCGACTTTTTCAGTAAGTTCAATGTTCAACCTTTATACCTCATATGTATATATACAGTACATTATCTCTCATGTATACAAAAAGAGTCTGTTAGGTCAGCATTCTAATCATATTATTCACTTTTACTATACTTACTTTCACTATTTACTTTTACTTATAAAGGAGGTTTTCTTTTCTAACAATTGAATAATTATAGAAATAGACCTACTTCGGTTATAGTATAGACCTACAGAAACTCGCTTGTAAATCGAAATAATTATACAGTTTTGTAAGACGTAGTTGTTTTTCTGACATCACAGCCTGTCCTGAGAAATCTTTAGCCATCAAAAAGGGCCTATTAAATATGAACTAATATGATGGTGATATTTGTATGTGTTATGTTGGTAGACGACTCTCTTAACGCGGATGCAAATATGTACACTGTATTTACTCTTCTTCTATTAATGATATTTAAATATGCGTTGTGAGATGAGCTTAGAAGTATGGAAATGTAGAATTAAGAATATTTGGTCAGCTCAATGTACATATACAGGCCATGGATCACTTAAAAGGTTTAAAAACCGCGGCCGTCTGTTGGTATATGGACCTTGGTTTCCAAACAATTAAACCAGTGCCTTCTTCATATCCATCACAGATTTTAAACGTTTTAATTTATTGGTGACACTTGTTGCTCACATTTAATAGTTTCTTAATTGCTTTTCTTAATTGCTTTTATTGATGTGTAAAAAAGTACATTAAAAATGAGTTTTCTTCGTTGTTTCACATCCGATTGTTCCATAAGTCGCTTAAAATGTGTATGATAGTTCTTCCCACACTCAGTATAAATTTGAGAGCTTTTGAAAAAAATAAAATTCCAAGTATTTCTCCCCTGGCCTATTCTTATGGGGAATTTCCATACTTTCCGATTTTTTTCCGGAAAATCCGTTTGACCGATTTTGCTGAAAAACAATCCCAACCTATTCTGGTATAACACCAATTTGTAAAAAAAGTTTCGAGTTGATTGAAACTTTTTCCTGACCTGTATGCCGCGTACAAAATTACACACAAAAAAAAAAAAAAAAAAAAAAAAAAAAAAAAAAAACATAAAAACCAAGCCCAAAATTTTTCGGTATATGGAATGAAAATCTTCGCTACGCTCATCTAAAAATGCCATGTTTAAATTCGAATGTCATTTCAAAAATGCCACCAATTGATTTAATTCAACTGTATTGAACTGGAATAAATTCAATTCAATGAATCAATATCTAATTATTTAATATTCTAATAGTAAATTTCACAGTTCTACTAACTTGCACTGTTATAACAACTGAATTATATCACTTTGAATATTGATGAATAGAATATATTCTAAAATATTAGAAACCAAATATAACTATATAAATATTTAATATAAATATCTTCGAAATTTATAGCTTGTTTCATGATTATATATTATTGAGACTTGAGAGTGAGTATTATAAATATTACCTAAATAATTTTATTCTAAAACAATCCCACCTGTCATCCTTAATTGGGGGAGAATGATTTTCTGTCAGTTTCGTTGTTGATAAAATTAGGTTGAGATAAAATAAAATAGTCTTCTGTGAAGTGATGTCACACATAATAAGACGTGTAATAAGTGTACAACAATGCTTCTCAAACCGTGGTCTCTAATCATAACTCCAGTACCGTACCTATATTTGTTGTTTTAAATTCTCGAATTTACTAAACAACAAAATTCGATACTAGATGATGATACACTCGTATTATCAGTTACTAGAGCAGGCCTATATTCATTCTTATTTGTTGGAAAAGCATATCGTGTTTATTATTGTTTTCATCACTGAGGTTCTTTAATTCAGAAAAATATTCAGTACTAACTTGTAATATAACAATCATTTTCACAAATCCTACTAGTCTTTATACCGTACTAGAGAATCCAGTTTGAAAATGCGTTAGTTCTCAAAACGAATACAGTCGTATTGGAAAAGAAATATTCAAAATTAACAGGGGGATCAAGTCCCTCCACACCCCCAGGGGCGAACTGGGACACCGGGCAATCGTGCGATGCCCGGTGGGCCGCTTTAGATAAATGAATATCAAAATGGGTAGGTCACCGCTCGAATATGTTTTGCTGAGTTCCAAACTCAGTACTACTGCGGAAACCCTCCAGGTTTCAATTTCACCTGAGATTTTATCTACATAATCAGAAGAACAATGTACTTGACTATAAACTAGGCAAACGCGGAATATGCGAAATAAGATGAGCGAGATATCCTAATAGAGTATAATCACAAACTCTTCACACCTTGACTCAGATTAAATATACTTCATTCGGTTAATAACGAATCTAGGGAGCCGTGAATCCATCTCTGCTACATTATTCTGCAATTATTTCTATCTATTTGATGAACAAAAGGCATTTATAAAATTCTTTTCTTGAGAACCGAATTGCATTGCAAATTTTTAATAGTGTGTATCATTATTGAGTTTACATTCAGCGAAAATTTGAAATATTTTGGAGAGATGTTATTTTCGAAATTTTCTTGCTCACCCTAATCTTATGGGGTTTTTAGAAACTTTGAGATGGTGTTTCTCAGATATGGAATAACCGAATGACCCCAAAACTACACAGTTCTAAGTTGGATAAGTTTGCACATAGGCCTACAGAAAAAGATTCATGTCGATCGGTCAAACCGTGCGACCTGTGCAGTGCTTACAAACAAACATAAAAAAACACACACACGTACAGACAAAGCGTGGAATGGAAATCTTCGCTATTAACGCTCATCTAATGAAACTGGCCCAAGCCGATCTTTTTATAATCAAAAAAAATTAATAGTAATTTTAAACATTATATTCGCGTATTTACAAATATTTTCGAAACTATTTTTATATTTGGTATTTAATTAGCCCCATTAAATTGGGTACCGGTAAAACATTTTGAGAAATACAAACATTTAAGATAGTCACCTCGTGCGAATACAGGCCAACGTTGATAAAAAAAAAGGATTTTCATGATATTGATTTGATGAAATTGAATTTCGAAGTATAATCGGATTATAAATTAAGTTACAACAAATAACCCGAACTTCAGCTTGTATCCAGGACTATTGCAATTACACAAATTTTGCAAAGACAGGCTTGAAGTAAGGGACGACAGGAGAAAGAGATTGTGCTATTGAGTAATTGCCAATTCCAATGAAGAACCACATTACCATTCACCAGAATGGACATTCATTCAACAGTGCAGGGTTGGCTGCGATTATGCGATTACTGATATCAAAACATAGCACCACGCAAGAGAATATCTATATATTAGCTCAAAAATGTAAGAAATAGAGCTTATCTGCACTTTATTCACTATCATCTATTTCAACCGGATGATATTTAATCACCAGTCATTTAGAAAAATCATTTTGTACCCCTGACCTTACTAATCGATGATGGATTAGCTTCTTGTTACCACTGTGTTTGCACTATTTGTGTTGCTTCTGCCAATTCCGAAAAGTCAAGCTAATTCACTATCCTAAGGAGTAGGCTTATACTAATTTTCTTTATACCCAATATTTTACTATACATACTACTATATTACTATACTTTAGGCCTACTACTATATATTTTACTATTAGGCATAGGGCGTAGGTCATACGCCATAGGCCTAAATTTCAAAAATCTACCAACAATAATAAAAAATAACCATACCAATCAAAATCTGAGATCGCTTAAAACCCGTAAAATGCAAAAAACTCATTACAAAAACATTCTACGAGCAAACTCGAGCACTCCCTCCCCTCACCCTCACCCTGTAGTCGGCTCACTATTTTTGCCCTGGCCAGTTGATGTGCCACACAGTCCGGCACTGTAGATTCGAATATCAAGGAATATGTTTTGTACCCACACTTTCCTATATAGATGCTTTGGTAAACTGACAAACGTAACATGCTATACATTCCCATTGGTTTCAATTAAAATTATGATCGTCGACCTTAAAATGAACAGTTTTCGAAATTTTCTTGCTCAGCCTAATCTTATGGGGTTTTTAGAAACTTTGAAACTTTGAACTTTGAGAAACTTTAAACTTTGAGATGGTGTTTCTCAGATATGGAATAACCGAATGACCCAAAAACTACACAGTTCTAAGTTGGATAGTTCTCAGTTTTTAAATGCATCAAGTTTCCGGTACCGATATTTACTAATTTACTTGCTAAATGAGATAAAATGAATATTTTATATGCGAAATGCATCAATTAGTAAGTACATGACCTTTTTATTCAATTCATATATTACAAACACGTCAAATATGTAATTAATAAGGTTCATTATCAAACTAAGTGTCAGCAGCCTCAGCAGCCATTTTGGCTGATGACACTTGAGTGTCATGAGAATGGGAGGCTGGGAACACTCAAGGTCCACAAACATGAAAACCTGTTGACACTCAAGTGTCACCAGACGCGGCCTTTAAACAATGCCATTCACCGAAACTCCAGAGCTATCTAGACCAGTAGATTGCACGGCATTCTAGAGTGCAAAATGCTGTTACGCTCACCTTTAGTATCAATCAGAGAATAAGAAATATCCGTAAACTGCACATTGAGTCCAGATTGTCCTCCCTGGCGTGCCTCCATCCTGCACAACGGCGACCAACAACGTTATGCACTACTCGAGCCTCCGGCGGAGGTCAAGGCGTTGGAAGAAGAGGTGGCTGCTCGACTCAATAGGATTATTCACTTATTGTTTATAAGGTTTCTTCCATCATCACGTACTAGATTCGCTCAGTAATGTTGAACTGAATGTCGGTCGACTAATTATTATAACATGGATACAGCTAGTTGTCAATAAAAGTAGGCGCCTCTCTGATTCCGTGCCTCGTTCTCAATATTTGCTTATCGAAAGTATGAGTATCAAACTCGGGGAGTAGGGCAGCAATAGCTATGCTATTTTATTATAAATTATAATTTCGCAACATTAAAAGAAATAAGAAAGATTTGAAAACTCAATAATTAAAATTCACGGTCGAATAAATCAATGCGATAAAATTTATCTTATCGATGATAATCGCTCATGTCGAAGATGAGATACTGTTGTTCCTTGGTTAGATTAGGTCAGTGTCGCTGGTGTTCGAAGCTAGGACCATGCGGTTCCGAGCTGTCAGACACAGATGGCTGGAGATCACACGCTACACTTACTTGCGCTTAAGTAGCTCAATAGACTTCTTTAATTCTAATCCTCTGAACACATTCAATGACGATTCACGCGAGTAGTAAGTTGAATTTTATTGTTTACAGCAATATAGATATACCAGTTAATATTTTATAGGAATGCTCGCACATTTCTACATTTTATTTACTAATGGTAGGATAGCAAAGACGAATATATATATATATAGGCCTAATATATATAATAAGACATATTACTTCGTAATGATCCACATAGTCTTCGATACATAAACGTTCGAAATTTAAAATAAATTGTCCATTGTTGCAATAATCAAAATATATCTCGACGAACTCACTCGCAATGACCAATCACAACAGTCGTAAAATTATAGTTTCTGCATAGAATGTTTGCCAGTAACACTGTCACTATATCAAACACTGACCAAAGATAATAGTCGTCACTGTCACTTCACCCAAGAAAAACGAATAACTGAAGAAGATGTGATTGGTCAGGACGTCCCACACAACCTTATCGCTCGGACGCTCATCATCTACTGAGAGATAATAGAACATGATGATACTGATCCAGCAGTCCATGCAGCAACCGCCATGACTGTCAATCCAATTGTGAAAGTCTTCCTAAATAGTACGTGAAGTTAATATCGTTCTCTGCATGTCGACTCTCGTATGTCGTGGTCAGTTGAACCGGACGGAGTCCATGACAGATAACCCATAAGAGGCGGTAGTTGTCCCCCTCGAATGCACGAATATGTTGGAAGAATAATTAAGATTATATTATAAACAGTGAATACCAACTGATAATTTCTGATTGTTGTCTGTTTATTTCAAGTTTCAGCAATACGTGACATGAGTGACAGACATAAAAAGCTTAGTTGACTTCGTATGAAATATCATTAATTATTGTGTGAAAGTGCTATAGGGAAACGTTATAGATTGTTGACGCATTGAGAGATGAACAAAGTATTGAGATATTTTTCTAGAATATTTTCGCAAAAGCTTTTATTAGACGAGCTTTAGCGAGGGTTCAATTTGACATACTGAAAAAAATTGGTGTTCGTTTTTTTTTTTTATGTTTATTTGTCGGTTCTTCACAGGTCAAACGGCTACAGCTATCAACTTCAAACTTTTTTTCAATATGGTTCCTCATCTAACTTGGATCTGTATAGTTTTGTGGCATTATCGGGCGGTAACTTTTTTTTGTTTGAATTTTAGAAATTTCAAAAATACCCATTAGAATAACATGGCGGAAAAAAAAAGAAAATAATTTTATTTTACAAAAAAATGAAATTTCGCGTGAAGTTGAATTACATTGTGATACATATTTATAGAGAATTTCAGCTTGATCGGGTCAGCCATTTTGAAGAAAAACCATAAAATATGCTAAATTGGTACCACTCGAAGCAGTTTTTACCCATACTATTACTATTCGCTCGTCTAACAACGCATATATCGCGTTTTCCTAGTATTTGTTAAATTGTGCAGAAAATATAGCTATTGCGAATCCCAACATTCACACAAGTTGAAAAAATGTTGAACAATACTTTTCAACTTCTTTGGTGCTAGGTTGATTTGACGTTATTTATTATTTTATGTTATGTTCGAGTTCTCAAACGTGCATGACGAAACCGATATCCTTGAGAATGTATTGATCTAAAGTAGCCGTAATACAAAATGCAGAGCACACTGTGTTCCCATTTTGCCTTTAATGGAGGTCTCCACGTTTTATTTATCCATCAAGATCGCAGTATATAATTATAACAGATTGTCAGCTACTTTTGGTATCCTACTTCCCAAATGATTTGGAAATTTGTTTTGACAGCCAAAAGATAATTCGATGATAAAATGTGGTCTCAATAGAGCAATAGAGTAAGTCGTCATGGGACAAAGAATTCTCCATGGACATAATAACAATAACATGCATCAATGAATAATGATTGTGGTCCACTAGTCAGCGCAGTATTAAATTTTAATGAATTGAACGTCATATTTTACGTCACAAATCAAATTTGTTGTTCTAATCTTTTAATCAGTGTTGTGTATATGGATACCAAATGACATAAGTTACATTTGCATTACATAAATAGGGTGAGATGTGTTAATTATTTTAAATTTCAATCTTGATTTCTCTCGTTGGTTGCAACTTGCAAGTCACAACCTAATAATTATAAAAAGTCACAACTCACCAGATCTTAGCTTATTGATGATGACAAGCTAAATCAGACTCATAGCCAATCCGTCCAGTAAGAAGCAAGGGCAACTGGGCAAGAGACCAATTAGTCGGAAAAGGGATAAAAGGAAAATCTTTCTTGAAATTATGAATGCTAAGTCATCGAGTTATTGATAAACTAATATTGCTACTCGCTTTCAGTGTTTTGTTATATATAAATGTACAACATTACAGCTCAGAACGGAAGGGAACTAAAATGGCAAGACCAGAGGCTAGCATGCTGCACGAACCGTCATTCAGATCAGGGAACGATTCCCGCAACGGTCAACCCACGGGCCAACCATCCTGAAATATAATAGTTTTTTCATGATTCCCCCTTTTTTTTCAATGTTGCTTAACGACCCCACCAACAGCTAGGTTATACGGGGGTACGAATGAGTGGATGATAATGAAACGATGAAGAGATGATAGATGAAAGGACGTTTACAAAAACCCATGCCTTATGCGGGACTCGAACCCACGCCCAACGGTGACTTCAGTTACTACCGCTAACGACAATTGACTTGAGCCACCGGGGATGGTTCCCATTTCTTGTTTAGGTGAATCGATGCCTCTTTCCCACCGTTCCAACGTACTCAAGAGGACTATTCAATAGCCCAACACTGTCTACAATCAACGATAAAATAAATAATTGGAGGTAGTTTTTTGGGATGACAGTTGATTGAATGAAACGTCATATTTTGTAGATTTGTAGATAAATTACGAATTCGGAATTACGAATATAAACATCCTCAAACTAGAGGAACAAATGTTCTGAGATATTTGTTATTGATACGTCATTCAAATGTCACGAATAGAAAAACGCTACGCGTTTCCCTAACGCTGAAGGATAAGTTGGGAAAAGTGGCACCTAATACTATTTTCACCACCCAATTCGTTATCAATCTACATCTCGGCTTATAACTAAAATTTACTTCATCTTTTCTAAAAAAACATACTTTTTTGATGTATTTAGCTATAAGTACGATTTTCAATTAAATGGCTCATTCCGAAAATTAAATATCAATTTTAAAAAGCCCACGCATACTTCACGGCTGATTTGTTCACGGAATGCACGTGAAGTGTGTATATAGTCTGCTAGTTTTAGTGCATATATTGCCAGTAAATTTCGTCAGGATTCATATCGATGTGGATTGATCGACAACTTTATGTGGCCGAACCGTACAAACATTTATGGTCACCTAAAGTGGTCTATCAAGCAAAATTGAAATGCATCCTGAAAATAATGTACTTACACATTATACGCACTAAAACTAGTAGACAATGTATGACAAAACCCATCAGTCTCTAAAATAATATTGGTAAACTATGCGTAGATTTTATATAAATTCAAAATTTGCTATCCGGAAAAAAACATTTCATTCGACCGCAATTATATAGTTTTGGTTAATTATTTGGAGCGCAAAGATACGTAGTTCTTTACTTGATAATTATAGCATCTCAAGGCAACAAGAACTGGCTTACATAGGCCTACACATTTATTAGACATAATCATAATGAAAATTGGTGTTATTAGCATAGCGAATCAAGGTTACACACATCTGTGGGCGTGAGTTGAAATCATTGTGCTATCCTCATTACTCCGGCATCATTCCTGTTACACTGTTATGTGTTCACTGCCTATACTTTTTACTGCTCTATCTTAAATTTACTATTCATAAATATATATGAGAATAAAATGCAAGCTGTATAGTATTTAATGGGTGATTACTGAGTATATTAAATTTAAAATAATTTTGCGTTCATTTTACTTTTCAACATATTCATAGATCGGAAATCATAGATACGACGGTGAAGTGATCCGCACATAGACGAACAGTGACAACGAACTTTGGAATAGTAAATCTTTGGAAATGAGGCTTCGTCTATGGTTTTATGAAACAGAAAGTTTCTGTACACCATTTTGAACATAGCGTAAATTGTTGTTCGCTATATCGACATACATTGCATACAAACTATACGATTGCCGATGCCTATAGTATTGCAATCAGAACATAACATACTATATTATTAGTATTCACTTCTTGTAGCTATTATTAAGGTGTGACTGTAATAATTGGTAGTGGCGAGAATAATGGGATACAAGACGATTGTTAATGCAGCAACAACAGCAAAGGTTATTTTACACGTCCTCTCCCTCTCTCTGTTAGTAGCTCTCTCTTCTGGTGAAATAAAAAAAAAACAGTGGTTTTAACAGGTATTATGTTCTCCACAGTACCAGTCCACAGCGTGTCCACAGATAAGGGAATACATACCCTTTCCTTATCTATGAGTGAGGGTGCTAGGAAAACAACTCGACTGTGCGATGAGTGATTTAAGGGGGTTCATGCACGGTGCTAATAAAAATAGAGAAATTCACCTTCACTAAATTTTTTCTATATTCAAAAACCAGCGTAACTGAATGAAAAGTTCACATCTCCAAGATAATTTTATGCTTTTTCATTAATGTAACATTCTATTTCAGTGAATTCAATCAGTTTTAAGATAATACCGGTACGTCAATGAATAAAAAGAATGTGATGAAATTCATTGACGTATTATATAGAAAATGATTGAGTTCACAAAAATGCAATGTTGTATTAATTAAAAGAGCCTAAAATTATCTTGGAGATGTGAACTTTTCATACAATTACACTGGTTTTTGTAAATGGAAAAAATAGTAAAGATAAATTTCTTGATTTGTGTAAGCACCGTCCACGCACCCCCTTATGAAATTTTTTAAAAAATTCCGAAATATCTTTCAATGATTGTACTGAAACTTTAAAAAAAAAATAGATTATCGATTACAAAATTATAATCAATGAACTCCTCTGAATTCTTCATCGTAATGAATGTTTATACATTTTTTCAATTTTTGAACTAATATTTTTTTAAATGGACTGATTTGGATCGATTATCTCCAAAAACTAGGCCTCTAGTTCGATTCTGATATACTGCTGTGAAATAATCAACGGCAGTACATGGCTTCCTGTCTACCTGTCCTGTCCCCTTTTCTCCTACCTCCTCCTCAACGCCAAAGACCTTGTTAATACTATCATGTTCGCGGACGATAATGTCGACTACTATAACCTTGCGATTAGTTCGGAACTATCACATAACTAGCAGATTGGTCGTCCTGCATGCCATTTAAAATTAAGCCACTTGATAAACAGCCTTTTAGGAAACAATCGCGTAGGTGAACAATCAGTGATCAAATTCGACAATTTCTCGGGAGGTGGATTGTAGCTAGGACAATAGCTATCTACGATTGTAGCTCGATTCAGAAGTGAAAGAATTACATTCATTTAGAGCCAATTGGCTGGATTAGCTGGACCCACGGCCACGTGGACGTAGTACCTCAGTTGAGGATATTTGATAACATGCTTTATTCAGTCGTTTTTATGGGTTTTGGGATTCCACGCTGACATTAAATTTACTATGAAAGATACCTTACTTTATAAAATATACTCTTAGGGGTACACCATTTTGGTTTTCACCTTGGGGCATGATGATCGAAAAGTTTTCTACTATCGTTCTTTCGTTAAGATAATTGTAAATAAAGATTCCTAGTTAAGCAAGTATTAATCCAGTTACTATATTATTCAAGGTCGAAAATACATGCTTAACCAAAGGTTAACAAGAGTAACATGTAAAAAATCAACAAGTCAATTTGTATCAGTTCCTAAAACTGAACCCAACAAAAAAAAAAAAAAAATCTTTTCCTTTTTTTTTCTCCCTGCTGCTTACCGACCCCACCAACAGCTAGATTATATGGAGGTACGAATGAGGGGGTGTTACTGAAACGATGAAGTGGTGATAGGTGAAAGGACGTTTACAAAAACCCATGCTTTATGCGGGACTCGAACCCACGCCCAACGGTGACTTCAGATTTTACCGCTAGCGATAGTTGACTGAGGCACTGGGATGACTTTAAATTGTTTTTGGGGATAGGAAACTAGTATAATTTAAAAAAATTGTTTATTGCGGGTAATTGTGTTGTATATAAGATAGGATTGAGGGTCAGGAGATGAAGTTAAACTAGAAAGTTATTTAGACAGAATTAATAAATGAGCAAAACAAATCATTTGGGATTTGCGAGGCAGTATGACATTTCAAGTTTTTATGCCGCAAACTCTACATCATCGAGAAATCAATTTGATTTTTCTACGGTTTATTAAAAGGGCGGTTTAACCCATCACAATATTTTGATTATAAAATTAGAGTAACTTTTACAATCTTTGAATGAAAAATACAAAAAGTTTGTGTTGTTGTCAACCTAGTAAATGAGTATACAACGGGCTAGTCTGCTTATTATCCCTGGCATACAGCATACCCCTTCATAATTGACGGAGACCCCCAAAATGCCATGCTAGCAAATGTACAGTTCCTGAGAAAGTCTGCCCTAGGAAAATCTTATGGTAGCTAGTCCAATTCTCCAGAAATAAGAAGGATATATAGGGAATAATACTGGAGGAGACATACAATTATTAAAATATCAAGAATTATACAGTTATAGAAATGAAGGATGTAGTGTAAGGAGATTAGGAGAGAAATTAGTGAAAAAAGGAATATTAGATCAACAAATTTTATGAGACGACTTGATTGGGAACAGGAATTTAAATGAAATAAATCAACCACTATAGTCCTGCCAGATCAAGAGTGAGAAGAGATAAGACGAGCAGATAACAGATGTGAGTAGACAAGAATCAGGGAGTGAAGATATTCTCTATATCACATTAATATATTCTGAATCATATTAACAATATCATATATTTCATAAAAATACAAATTATGACTAACTGTTCTAGACAGCCTATAAATATAGAAGCTCATCAAGATATGAAGATATCACAGCTGTGAATTTCAATTACTGAAGATAAAGACAAGTTCTCTCAAGTGGATATGCTTCAGAGTGTAACAAAATAGATTACAAAAAGAAAACCAAACTTTGTACGTAAAAAGAATGAAAGAGGTAGCCTACGATATAATATATAAGAAAACCATTCATTTGACTTTGTATTTGATTATGTTCACACTTGGCACTTATCTTAGGTATGAGCATACTGGCACTTGATAGAATCACAGAACCTTTGGTGGCACATTAAAGTGTTGCTTTAAAGTGTTAATTTTTGGAGGAGGGGGGGGGTGAACAATCTGTCACTTTGATAACATCCTATTTTTTATGGTCTTAGCCATAACCTTCCCAAAACACTATTTTAAGACTATTTTGTATGTTCTCATGAGACACAAACTATTTATAATCATAACATAAAAATATTAAATGCATATTATATAACACCTAATAAATATAATTCCGAGAGCAGCCCCTGGTGGTCAATAACAAAGAATACAAATTTTTCATTGAAGAAGAATTGGCGTTGCATGAACTTGCACGGAATCACTGAAACGGTACAACTTGAGATGAAAACAAGCGACGCACGTATAGTTCTACGAAAATGCTCAATGCGCTCTCCTTGCAAGAATTGCATTTACAATATTTGTAATATGTTTTGCTATTAAAACATTGTTTGAAGATTTAATTTGGTCCCCTTGTATCTTAATTAGTTAAATGTTGAGTTGACATTGTCCAAATGTCTACTATCTTCACATATTGTTGAGACAATTACCAGACTGTTCATTTGATGTAATTTCAAATGAAAACCACTATTTGCAGCTTTGTCATAGATATAGGACATCTCATTTTGATTATTAGGAATGTCACTATTTCTTTGTTACCGATTAACTTACAGTCTATTATTAGAATCTCCTATCTTATCAACAATTAATTTGACCATAAATACATTTATATAACAACAGTGTCTTTTAAACATGGCTCTGGTATTGCTTATGTAACTCATGGTCAAAATCCCTTAATCCCACCTTGTCATATGTCTGAGAATAGTGCAGCAAAACTGATCAATTGTTTCACTTTCATACATGAAAAAAACACAAATACATCAACAAAGCCAACTGATTTATGATATTCTTTCAACAAAAAATATAAATGTAATAATTAAATAAATCAATAGTGATGCAATATCACAAAAAAAAAGTGTTGACTTTACCGAAGAGAAGACAGTTACGAGTTGGAAAATGAAACATATTTTCAATCTCTAGTTTAAGCTTAAAAAATCTTCACTTAAAATGTCAGTATATAAGAGTAAATAATTGATTATTCAAATAATCAATATTCTGGAGTTCATCAACAATTCAATAATCAAATCGAAAAAAAAAGATACATTTTTATATTTGTTTATTGATGGCAACTAGGATCATAATAATCTCTAACACTAACGTCAAGAAGAACTGATGAAAGAGAAACGAGTTTATCACTATTCACTTGCCCTTAAAGCCACACACTTATGAACTGAAGAACCCAAACTCGTGGTTTATAGTTGTATCATGTGACTTGTTGTTCACTATCACTCAATGATCGTATGACCGTATGTAATAAGTAACAACACATTGACTGAAACGTAACGTGGTACGTTTACCAAAGAAAGAAAGTAGCACGATGCTGAGCCTATCAAGACAAAATACACAGGACAATAAGAATTAATAATGGCGTAGTTGATAACATACATGTTGCATTTCATCGGAGACAACAAAGTCACGGTACCTAGAGGTCTCGTATCCATATCTCTACTTCTTAATCGATACTGTTTGAGTAAAGTTTTGGGTTTCAATAAAGCGTCTTTAATGAACCAATTCAATTACCCTACCTATTTTATTACGTAACATTACCAAGCTGATTTCTTTGAAATATTCTATATGCACTTACTAGAATAATTACTCTTGAGTTTACTGGGCTAGACATATCGCGCTACATGGCTTGAGCTACCACATCGGTCAAACATAATAATTGAACATTGTTTTTATTCGTAAGCCAACGTATATTTCATATTACTCAGACAATCATAAAAAGTCAATTGGTTGAGATGAAACCCCTGCAAGCTGTTCTCTTAACATCGTCAATGTTCCGAGAGATAAAAACGGTTTCCTTTCATAAAAATCGAGTAATGTTTTTAAAATCTTCTCTCTTTCACTTAGCACACACTATAGAATAATAAAATTTACGTTTAGCACATGGCACGCCGCTATCATTACGAGGACCACAGCCTCTTATATGTAGTAACTTATGTATTCGGTTCACTGAATCTATCATAATTTTCCTAAGCCTTCCAAATGACGCGGAACAAGCTGTGATGTTTGTTACTGCTGGTATAGCGGTTGAACGTGGCTCGTCAGGTCATCTCTTATGGTTCAGCTGGTAAAGTAGTACCAGGTAGCTTACGAACCTTAGGCCAAGGTTCAACATGAACAAAACTACTACGTTCAGCAAGTAATTGGCGTTATCCATGTCGAGTTCTTTGAGGAAAAGCGTCGGAGACGTGAAATGGCAATAGTCTGCATCGCATTCGAGTCGGGCGCGTTGGTAGCCGTAGACAGCGATCATTACGCCTTCTAAACCGTACTTCAGGTAGCTCACGTGAAAGAGCCACTGGAAATAGGAAGGCGCATCTTTCATGTGCACAAAGAAGCCGGAGAAGATGGTGAACGGCATAATTGCCAGTGGACCAAATACCATACCGTTCTGAAACAAACAACTCAATTGTTACGGACTGACAGCTTACCTTGATCAACAACCGAGTGCAAACATAAATAGGATGATATTCAATAATGTCATACCGTACTTGAAATGAAATTTTGGATTTCTAATACTGATTCATTGAAATTGATTAAATACCGGTAACTAACCATAAAAGCCGAATCAATTGTAAGACCATGAAGAAAATTGTGAACACAATAAATATATAGGCCTATTTTTCAATATCAATGATACGTTATGCATCCAATAATAATACAAAAGTGAATGTTACTATACGTAAACCATGACTAACCTGCACTGACATGGACACGCCCACTAGCAGGCCGATGCTCTGTGCAACCAGTGATACCAATACGCACATGATGACAAACAGCACGAAACGTCCCGCCTCCGGAGGTTGTGACGTCATGAAGTAGACCACAACCGAGTAGCCCACCGTGCACAACACCTGACCAGAAAACAGCCTGATTAGATGAGCGTAGCGAAGACTTCCATTTCACATACCGAAAAA
The DNA here is from genome assembly GCA_907164805.1 of Brachyptera putata. Lineage (NCBI taxonomy): Eukaryota > Metazoa > Arthropoda > Insecta > Plecoptera > Taeniopterygidae > Brachyptera > Brachyptera putata. The sequence goes on along the minus strand of OU015462.1, from coordinate 24,283,199 downwards.
AAATGGGCTTGTTTTTATGTTTTTTTTTCTTCTGTTTTTTTTTTTGTAATTTTGTACGCGGCATACAGGTCAGGAAAATTGACCAAACGACTGCAAACCTTTTTTGAATATTAGTATGACACCAGAATAGGTTGGGATTGTTTTTCAGAAAAATCGGTTGAACTGCTTTTCCAGAAATTTTTTGGAAAGTTTGGAAAATCCTCATAAGAATAACTCAGGGGGAAAATACTTTGAAACGAAAATGTTTCAAAAGCTTTCAAATTCCTACAGAATACGAAAACAATTATCATACACATTTTCAATAATTTGTACAACAATCGAATGAGATATAACGAAGAAAACACAATAAATGTATACATTTCATCGAATATCAGGATCAAAAGATGTAGTTTTAGGTTTTGATATTTTCTATATTTGTATCATGTACAAATCTTTGAAAATAATAAACATAAACATAAACATAATGCAAAGTGTATATGCGACAGGTTGCTCTATAAATAGCAACAAGTTGCTCGAAAGGTTTTTCAGCGTTTGAAGTAATCCAATGTCTGTAGATGTAGATTGAGCTGACAGAGTATTTTTTAATCCCAGATTCCATACTTCTACGCTCATCTCACAACGCACATTCTGCGTTTTCCTACTTAATAATAACCTCATAGTTCCGCACAATACTTGTCCACAACACAAGCAGGCACTAAACACCAAACAGTAATACCAAACTGCAGGTAAAATAGAATCAAACATTGTACAATAATTTTGAGAGATGTTTAGTGTCTTGAAAGACATTTGAAGACAGAAAATTACAGAAATTCTTGAAATCACGATCAATTCGATTTCATTATTTCGACTCTTACTACAATGAATTCAATTTTATATATTCAGAATTTATTTCAACTTAAACCTAATATTTAAGAAAGGGAATTCAAAATCACATCAATGATCGATATCAATAGCAAAAAAAATTGTAAATATCTGAAATGATAAATAACTATAGGTAACAACACCCTGAAATAAATGAAATTACACTTTCAAAGAAAATAGTTATCATAACTACACCCCAGGCAGTTGGTTCGAGTCCATGGATATGAGTAGGAAAGAGCTTGATTGTGCCCCAGCATTTATTTATAATAATTATCTACCCGGCCATAATACATGGACAAGGCTCATGACTTTCACGTTTTTGACTTTTTTTCTAAATATTGGTTGAAAATTGAAGATTTCGATCAATAATTGATATTCAAGTTTCGGTATTGTTTGGAATTTTCAGATTCAACAACCCGATTCCATTGGCTTTATTTGACATCAAGTATTTTATATGCAATATAAAAACATTTCTTTGAAGAAAGCTTGAAAAAAATCCATAAAATATTCTTCTAGGTTCTAATATATGTTTCTCTCAAGTTTAAATTCACATATTTCAATATAGGCCTACACAAGAATGAATAAAACAGATGATAGCTACAGTTACCAGACATAAAAAAAAAATGATAACACAATATGCTAATGTAGGAAAATACTGTATATTTCTAAGTTATATATGAATATGTCAATCTAGCTTTTTGATTATGAAGTGCTTTGAAGAGAATTTAGGAACAGCAACACACTTCAATTTTTCTAACTGTGGTTTGGAGCTTTGCCCTTCGATTTGGACAGCCTGTTACATAACTTTGCCTGCGGCAAAACTTCCTCCTGATTTTACATTCTCATTTTATGGTAATCCTCCTACAAAGTATGAACAAACATTCTTTATTGGTACACTCAGAAATCTATACTGTTATCCTATAACTTCTACAATAAATACGCATGAAGAGGGTTCACCACATGCCCGTTCATAGCGCGTCGACGACGAGTCGACAAAATGCTCTTAGACAAATCAAAATATAAAATATATTATATAACATGATTTGTAATTCCTGTAATTAAGAGAACAAATCTCAACCACTTCAATGAATATAGATAAGATACTGCATAAATCACTAATCTTTTAGATTGACCTTTAATAATACGGATTGAACAAATTAATTATTCTTGAGAATTAATAATCTATCGGTAAAATCTGGGTGACAAAAGTATCAATACTTGAGCATCCTGTAGTAAGTAATTAAAAATCTGTTGGTATCTTTGAATCAGTGTGTTAGGTATATCAATTGTGGAGGTTTGGTATTTGTATAAATCATTATTGACTACATTAGCCATCACTTTGAATGCAATGCTGACCATATGAATGGATAGATTTTTTTCAATGATAGAAATGAATTTGTACATCACTTCACAAGAATAGAAAAAAAGATCCATATGTTACTTTCAAGATTTGTACTTTCTATTGGAACCATCACCAATACCATGAATAGTAGAACCTTGTTGAAAGACCAGGTTTCGAGTTACACCAAGACAAGTGTCTTTGTAAGCACCAGTTACTCGTCATTATAAGTTCGAATCACTGAATAACCTAGTCGTTGTTGGCATGAGGTGAATACAATAATCTCACCTGTATTGGCGTATCGGCAAGTGTGACTGCGAGGTAATATGACTTGAGTGAGTACCAGCGGTTGAAGTACTCGCGCGCGATGATGGGAATCTCATACGGGACTGAAACATACACGAGCAAGTGTTCAGGACGTGAAAACGAGTTCAGTAACGAACAAATAAGACGTGCAACTTTATGGCAAAATATTGTGTCACTTCAAAATCTCAACATTTCAACATTTCAAAAGTCACAGGTTCCATGCTTTACCTTCATTACTTGAATGCAATAAAACAATTACTAGGGCTGTGCGAGCAGAGCTTTCTGAATTCGACCGAGTTCCGAGCGAGTTTGACTTATTTTCGAGCGAGACTCGAGCAAGTTCAAGCACAATTTTAGTTCAAACGAGCGAATTCAATTTGATTCAAAATCAAATGGAAAAATATAGGAACAAAACTTTTTCGTATGTTTCCGACACTGTGTTTGTAATACCAGTCTGTTCAATGATAGAAGATAGCAAGTTTATCCTTCCACTCCTGTTCGCTCGAAATAGTTCCGAGACCTGAGGGTATTCTGAGACTTGAAATTTCAACCTGGAAAAAAATATTTTCGATCGAGTTCGAGTCTTGATCTGACTCGATCTCGATCGAGAAGTTCGAGACTTGTACAGACCTAACAATTACACCATCTGGTGATCATGTCTGGAGCTCTAACGTTAGTAATTTGATGGTTCTTAAATTATATTATTTAGTTGATTATTAAAAACGAAACTGATAAGGCATACTGTTACGTACCCTACCCTAGCTAATTACATTCCAAGTGGTTGTCCAATCAAATTGAATAGGTAACCATGGAGACAGCAATGTTCAATTTTCAATTCACTCAAGTTCAGGCCCTTCATCAAACTACCAAATGCAGTTTTTCAAGATTCTATTGTGATCAACATTAATTACTCACATGTGAGTATCATTGAAGAGAATGAAGTAAACATCAGGAACATGACGCAGAAGTAGAGCAGGCTGAAGTTATCAAAGACGTGAGAAGCGGAGTTGCCGATTCGGAAGTAGAGGAATCCGATGAGAAAGCCGATGACAACGTGCATCAGCATTCGAGACTGTGTCAGCGACTGAAATAAAAAGCGTTGAGCTATAAACTACTCTCAATAGAAGTATATCTATTAAAATAACAATTTATGATACAATCAAATCTTCAGATGACCCGAGAAACGAAGCTCCCAGGAACTCGGTTTATATATCACATAAATCAACATTTTATGAAAATTAAAATGATGTGGATTACAAAATTATCAAAACTAACGGGGTGAACTATGTGATTGAAAATTGGGCTTCAGTAACATATGGGATGTGTCCTACCTTGTCCCTAAGGAGTAGTAAGAACGTCCTTTGTGTCAGAATAGAGAACTGGGACCAGAAGCTGGCCTGATACACGCGGCTGTTGAAATCCAAGCCAGCGGGCACGTGGGGGGTGGGGGGGATGTGGGGAGCTCGTACTGGAGTCATTTGACCACTGGCCATTGCAGCAGCTGGAATATAACAGAATACAATTCATGAACTAGGGAAGGTTAGCGCTCATACAGGAATGTTCAACTTGAGCAAAACATTTGTCTGACAAAGGTACAAGTACAAAAAATAAACACAAATTTTGCGTCATGATAAGAGTCAGACCTCAGGAGCAATATATCTTTGTTTATACTCATTCAAGTATCAAAACAAGTGAAAGTTTTTTTTTTCAAAAATTATACTCAATTCTACAATATATTTTGAGTAGAGTATCGATGTTTTATAAATCATTCTCTGAATAGCACATCTTTCCAAATAATGACTGAAGAAATTGTTTTCGATTTATTCTATTCATCGTTATAAGTTCATAATTGATACAAGTATACATATAACAAAACATAAGGCTAACAACAGAAGAAATACAAGTGCAAGCGGTAAATTAAACAAGGTAAAGCTGTGGGTTACGTACTGATGTGTGGCGGTAGAAAGCACAGCGGCTCGCTGACGTTTCTTCTCCACTTGTTGCTCTTGCCGTTGTTGATTGCTGCTACAAGATTGTCCACAGCCTTCTCACCGTACTCGCCAGTGGAAACCTCCAACACTGCAACAATAACAGTCTTGATAACGAATAATTTTATGTAATATAATTTCATTATTATATGAGCGTTGGCAAAGATTTCCATTCTACTCTTATGAAGCTTTGTCCGTGTGATTTTTTTCCTTCGTTTGTAATTAAGCACTGCACAGGTTGCAGGGTTCGACCGATTGACACGAAACTTTTTTTTATACACAAACTTATCAAACTTAGAACCCTATAGTTTTTGGGTCAAATTGGTTGGACTATTTTTGAGAAACATCATCTCAAAGTTTCTAAAAACCCCATAAGATCAAGCTGGGCAGAAAAAATTGAAAAATAAAATCTCTCCAATATAATTCAAATTTTCTTCAAATGTAAACACGGAAATCATACACATAATTAAAAATTTGTATCCAATTCGGACCAGCCGTTTCGAAGAAAATAATGTAATACATGTTTTTTATTCATCGAATAGATAGAAATAATAGCAGAAAAATGTTGCATTGTTAATTCACAGCTCTCGTTCATTTTATATGATAAAGGTATGTAGAGTTTGAGATTTTACTTTCTAGACACCTCGCTCATCACACAACGCACATTCTGTGTTTGCCCAGTCTACTCTAAATCATAAACGAAAAAGTATCAACATATATAATGCTACGATCAATCTATGAGTATTTGATAGGAATTTTAACAATTATATCAAACTTAAAACCAGATAAATCCCTACAGATAAAATCACAATTATCAAATTGAAAATAATCGATGGTATACTTGTATCCAGTAAAGACGAATGTGGAGAACAACCGAATACATTTAGAACCAGAAAAATCAATTTATAAACAATAGGCTACTGCCAAACCAGATGCAATTTGGACACAGTGTCACAGTAAAATTATGATTCTTCAATGATGATACATATCCTTACATTAAGTTACTCAGATATACACAACACTTTTGGAAACCCAGTGTTCATACTTTTTGTCGTAATGTTTGTGAAACTTCAGTCAATCACTGCTCGTCAACCTAACTAGCACATACGTTTTGGATCGCCCTTCAGCAAGGGCAGTTGAGTGAGGCATATTTTACATCAGTGGATTTTTCAAACATCACTAACTCTCTTTCTCTAATATAGTTACTGTCTTTCATGGATACAACTATACCTTGATATCCAATTACTTACGGAAATCAGCTGGGTTGTGATAGGCCGGACACTTGAGGCTCAACAGGTCTAGGTAAGACAACACTTGTTCCACAGCTCCCTGGTACACACACTTGCCGTCCGCTAGCGAGTACAAGTGATCGAACATCTCAAATAACATGGCTGACGGCTGATGGATTGTGCAAACTATTGTTCTACCTTCCTTCGCTAGCAGTTTCAATACAGACACACACTGCTTACTTGTGCTGCTATCTAGGCCACTGAACAACAACAAAAGAATTATTACATGATCACCAAGGACATTCAAATAATTTACGAATGTGTATAAGAAAAGAATGACTAGAAAAGAAAGTCAAGCGACTTATAAAATGAATTATAAGAGTTTTTGTTGACAACTTCCATTCAGAATCTCAAGTATGTTTAAAAATCCAATTTGAGTGAGCTACAATGCTTGCTCCAGTCTATATCACTCGTAATAGTTCCTGGAAATACGATATACCTTACTTTGGAAATGTGACCAGCAGCTTACCCTGAAACCATATCTGACAATTGTTTTTCTCTGGCATCAATCATAATACCGTTATCAATAAAAAGTGTTACATTTATATGAAAGGGGTTCAAACATTTGGCTTTGATGTTGGTTATAATCTCCATGTTGAATTATCCTCTGGGAGCCGCATCATATGTTATAAGAAGCGTTTTGATATTTATTTAATAATACTAAATTTGCGTGCGTCTTGTTCAAGTCGTGAATTACGCTGAAGTATATACCTGGTTGGTTCGTCAAAGAACATAACGGGTGGGTTATTGACTAGTTCCTGTGCGATCGCCAACCTTTTCCGCTGGCCTCCAGACAAAGATCCCGTCATTGTCTTCCTGGACTCTGAAAGGCCAAGAGCTGCTAGGATCTCATCCACCTTTCAAGAACAACAACACACAATGTGAACATAGAATGAAAATATGAGATATATCTGTTCAATAATAAATTTACAAATTTGAATTACAATTTCGTTTATAAGCATATATCAATGCCCTTTAAACAATTTACCTCTATCTTTTTTATTGTTCATTCAATTTTTAATTCAACACATATTACATGGTTTGATGAAAGAACAGGTTAACAGCCAGAATTGTATGTATTGTTATCATTAGAAAGTCTATCTATAACATTCAGTTTTATATTGGACCTGGATAATAAAAATTATAGTTGAATAAATTCACTTTAGTAGTGTTCATGTAGGTCTATACCAGGTTCAAGTTATAAGTTCAAAGATCAATTACACTGTGCATTAATATGAATCATTAAGAAAATGTATATATTAATAATCAATCAAACTCTCCACCAAGTCAATGACACCTATAGGGTCTACATAGCAGTGAAAAAAGAAGAAAAATGTAGCCTTGATAGTAATAGGATATTATGTTTCAATAACAAAAATGTGCCGCCCTGGTGACCAAGTCAGCGGTAGAAACTGAAGTCACCATTGGGCGTGGGTTCGAGTCCCGCATTACTGCATTAGGCATGGATTTTGGAAACGTCCTTTCACCGATCATCACTTCATCTTTTCATCATCATCCCCTCATTCGTACCCCCGTGTAACCTAGCTGTTGGTGGGGTCGTTAAGCAACATTCTTTTTAAAAAAATCATTCTAATCTGACAATCAGGAGTCTCATAACCACTGTTATCTTATATTGTATTGTATTTATTATCATCCCGTTGACTGGTACATAATACAATTATGGGTATCGTCAGATTATAATTTACATACACTCTTGATATTAATTACAAAATATAATACAAAAGAATAAAATTACATGAATACATTCTACAACAGGTAACAGGGTCATGATCATGATGGTATGATATAGCAATGATTGCACATAAGAAATATGTGTGTAGGTAAGATTGAAGTTGCACCTAGAAACTCGTCTAGTTCATAATACGATTTATTTCGTGTGGAGGCACTCTGCATTTGTAATGATGTGATTTATTCCTGATTGGCTTCCTGATAAAAACAGGAAAAAGCTACGTATTATACGTATTATTTATTATATGACTTAATGGCTTGACCACGGCTTGATCTTGAGCAAGGATCAAGATCTATTTATCTATTTTTTAAATCAAGGCCAGCGGTAATATTTCAAACAGTCTTTGCGATTGTTTCTCAATAACTTTCCAAATAGGTATCCAGTAAAATTAACAGTTTTCACTACTAATTTTTAACATAGCCAAATCACTTATATTCTTGATAAACATTCTAAAATGTCAGATCACAGAGTTAATAAAGATAATACACTTGAAAAAACGTCAGGTTCAAAACTATAGAACCTCAATAGAACCTCATTGATGACGTGCCATAAAACCTTCAAATTCAGTTTAATTCAAAGCAAACTATTGACAAAATTCCAAGCTACTCCATCAGTGAGGATACATAACGAAGCTCACTGTACAATTACACTGCTAGAAGGCAAATAAATAAAAAATAAATAAATAAGGAGATCGTTTGTGTAGTTTAATAACATACTCACCCTGGCTAGTTTCTCGTTATGTGTTAACCGAGCACCTGTCTTCAGGCTAGCGGCTATCAACATAGCCTCTTGCACGGTCAGCAAGGGTTGCAGTTTATCGTCCTGCATTATATAGCAAGAGTGCCTCCGGAATTGTAGGACATCTCGCTCTACACCATTGGTCTTCACCATACCAGTCACACCATCTCGGCTAAAATAAACGAACACTGCTTTATCGACTAGCTACACGCTAACATATGATTCAACAAATGAATAATATAATTCACCATGCCTTATGCGGGACTCGAACCCATGCCCAACGGTGCCTTTAGTTTCTGAAGCGGTGCCTCAGCTGACCGAGCTACCGAGGGCAGCTTTCTCGACACTGATGTCACGCCAGAATAGATTCCCATTAATTTTGAGCAAACTCAGTTCATGTTTTTTTCGGAAAAACGGAAAATTTGGGAAATTCCCATTGACAGCACTGGGTAGAATTTTCAATTTTTCAAATTTTTTTTGATTGAAATGAAATTTTCATAGAATGTGATATAGGTCTCACACATGCTTCTAACAAGTTCAAAGAAATTAAGATTGAATAAAATAAACTATTAAATTGAAAAAATATCAGATATTGAGTTTAAAATTTGTACAAAATATAATCAACAACTGGTTGCAGGGAATAACGAAGGCTACGAATTGTAAGGACGGCTTAATAGTATCAAAATCAAGGTGTGTATATAACTTTCGAGTTCCCATTCACATATCTCGCTCATCTCACAACGCATACGCTATGTTTCTCTTGTTTTACAAATCTCACTTGCTATCTAATGGCCCATTAGTCTTCTTCCCTAGAATCAGTTTGGCCCTAATGATATGGTATTTCAAAGTTCAAATAAATGCAATTGAAATATCCACGTGCTTAGTTTCTACATGTTTCCTCTTCCCTCTCCCTCCCAC
>OU015462.1:24056510-24271510 GCA_907164805.1 Brachyptera putata | reverse complement strand
GAAATCTCTTGAAATCACCTGAAATCAGGTGTACACTCAATTTGCGAGTTGTAAACCCCTCGCGTGTGAATCAAGATAAAGTCGGCAGTGGGAGTAAGTTTTATTTGCAAGCTTTCTACCATCACAAACTCCACATCTTCATGCTAATCAGTTGACTATTAATAATTCTTCGCTATTCAATAGAATTGACACGCGGCAGTCCCGACCTTTGTCTACAACTCGACTCGGAGCTTCGATCATCCTCTTCTTCCACCTAGAGCGATAGCGAGTTCCCAGACACCAACACTAGAGATTGAGGTTTATAAATCGAAATGATGGGACGGGAAACGTTTTGCCTAATTAGTTGAACAGTACTATGTAATGAAGTTAATTCGACTTCAATAATAATATAATATTGTGTTATGAAGTTGTTTGCAGACTAAACATGAACTATAGTAGCCCTATATATATCTGTCGTCTAAGTTCATTTGTCGAGTTCATTATAATGAGCTTTGACATACGCTTGAACAAAGACCTCCATGCCATTCAGTTGACTTTTTCTGTGTTTTTTTCATGTACGGACAAACTTTTCGTGGGCACGAGGACTTCGAACTATCTAGTTTTGGGGAAAAAATCGGTCGGACAACTTGAAGATTTCAAATCAAGTGTGTTATAACTAATGGTTGGTTTTTTACGAATGAGTTTGTAACAGATGAACGCTTTTTTCAAAATAATGCCCACGCCTTCTGCGGGACTCAAACCCACGCCCGATTTGACTTCAGTTACCAAGGCACTGACTTGGACAGATGAGCGGATGAGAAAAATTATTGATTTTTACGATTTCAACAACAGAAAAGATTAACTTTAGCGGGTAAAAGTTTGAAGGAAAGAATCTTATATAGTTGAAAGAAGCAGAAGATGAATGTTGATGCATGGTAACAAAAATAATTTCACTAGAATGCCACCTAAACTAAGGAATAGACAAAGAAGTTATAAAAGAACAAGCAGAGATTCTATCATCGTTGTACCTAATTCTTTTGTATTTATCCTCCGAATGTGTGCGACGTTCAATTGTTCATATTTCTCAGTTGCCATTCAAATACTTTTTATAATGTTATCCAGTTTGGTCCATTCTCTTCCTATCCGTCTCGCATATAACTTAGTTGATATAAACTAATCTGAAGGGTGAATACAAAAACTTTCATGTATATTGTATGGTATATTGCTCGATCCGTAAGGGGTCGTTCACGGTCTAGTCCCGTGGGGTGAATATAAAGACGAAAGAAGTGAATAAAGACGAAAGACGAAAGACGAAAGAAAGAAGTGTGATGCCACACACTGTTATAATAAGTTAACAAAACTGTCTCAGAAATTGTGTACTCCATCCAATCACAACTCCATTATTTTGTTTGCTCCCCAACTCTTCTTGTTGCTATGGTAACATGACAAACATGCTAACATAACTCATAAGCGTTGACGAACAGCAAGGAACTGATTTTATTCAACACCTATTGTTTGACTTATCATTCATCTGTGTCCATTGTTGTTAGTTCTTAGCACTTGACAAGTTGACTTCTCTTCCATCAAGCCGTCAGGTTTTGCATCAGACACGGCACATTAGAGCGCTTCACCCAGGAACTGTGGCTGGAATTAGCTCTAACTGGCAGTGAAGTGCAGCCTTAAGTTACCCGTTAGTTATCTTCAATAACTCTCAAAATGAAGCTGCACGGAGTTAATCACACCGGGTCTCTGGCCCGGTATTACCAAGTCCAGTAAGCATCGGAGAGTTGATAAAAACGAATAGCTTTTTTGGTAACCATAGTGATGACAATTTTAAACTGGTAGTTAGAGCTACTCCCACGTTAGTTATTCATGGCCCTCAGGGCTGGAAATTCAAACAAGAGAATAACTCACTGGCAGTCAAGTGTTGTTGCCACCACGGTTACCGATTTTATAGGTTTTCTTGTCTACACGAGAGATAATGGTTCCGAGCGTCACTATAGCACATAGGTGGCTCCAAGCCTTCATCTTTCGTAGATACAGTTGTTCTAACTCTCAGAATGGCTGACTGGACTTTATAATACCTGACCTTAGAGCGGGAATTACCAACACGGGAATAGTTCCGACTAGCAGCTGTTATCACTGTGGTTACACATACTATTTGTTCAATAGCTAAAGTCTCATTATGAGGCTGAATAATTCTTGAATGGACTTTGTAATAGGCTTACCGGGCCTTCGAGCAACATCTGATTGTTATTAACAACTTTGGAACAGTACGAGATATCAATGTTCTTATCTGTTAGATCTATTTATATTGGGTTTTAGCGACGCACGATACTGGTGACTAAGACCTATTGGCGTCGATGAATGATGAATGAGATGATAGGAAGATGAGATGAACGGTTCTTTTATTAGATGTCTATGGATGGATGGTGTGAACGGAGTCGGTTGTAGAACCATCCCATGCAGAATCAACCTGAGCAACGACAAAAACCACGAAAAATCTGTGTCAAGATAGTCGACCATGGCGGGAATCGAACCCCGGTCTCCTGAATGACGGTTCAGTGTGCTAACCACTCGACCACCCGTCTCAGTGTACACACTTTGGTGAGGGGTTTGGCTTCTGGCCATCGCAAATTGCTACCTCCCATCACTGCAAAATTGAGGTCAGTTCGTTTTAGTACAGTTGGTTAGGATAGGTTGTATTAACATGCTCTATGATGAGAGGGAACAGTTTGTAAAGGCCTTGAGGAGCCAAAACTCGAACTTGACAGTTGTTTAGAATAGTTAGTTGTTAGTACAGTGGATCTTTAGGACAGTTAATATTTTAATAGCTTGAAATACACCATAATACAGCAGTAAAGCATTTTGTCTGTATAATTATGATAACAGCAGCCAAGTTTCTCACACTCCCATCACTTATCGCTATGTGAACGAACAACCGAATGAAAGAATACAGTGATGTCAAAGCAATGAGCAAGCAGCATCTCAAAGCAATGAGCAAGCATCAGCAAGTAGACAGAAACGATTACACACTCACGCAGATCGACGATATGAATATATGATACAAGGTTGTACAACTACAACATGCATCTTGTGCTCTCATTTCGTTTCCTATCTCTATCATCTCCCTTCTACCAACACCCCTTTCTCCTTTCCTCCTCGTCATAACCTAACCGTAGGTTATATAATGAGGTCGTTGGTCATTATCATCCCTTATGAACTTCTACTTGTCACCATACTTATATATTTCACGAAAGAAAGCGTGAGCTATTGGCTTGCTGATGCGCGTATAGAGAAAAATGTTACTTGGAACCTTATTTATAGTTGATACAAATACACCAAACAAAGTATGTAAAACAACGTATAGTGTAGTATCCACGAAAGAACAATATCATGTACCAACATAACACACACATATATCACCGTTATATTTGTACAATAGTGGTATTAGTATTAAGGACCAATAATTTTTCAGGATGGATCAGGGTTGGGAGTATTCTTGGAACCATAGACCATTCTGAATGGAGCGAGGAAATAGTGACGTAATATCATGTGGGACAAAAAGAAATGCATCTAGCAGGCCTCCGCCTTTTAGGACACAAATGGATTTTTTTATCAAGGAAAAATACGTCTATGGAAGAGACACATTTAGGACAGATCTGCATCGAGATTCATCATCAGAAACACAACTTTCAATATTCAAAACTGAATCGAATTTATCTCAAATTTTATATTCATTCGATATAGACCTAGACTATAGGCTAGCTTCTTTTTCCGCGTGTATAGGCCTAGACGATGGATCAGTGATGCATAACTAAAAGTTTGATCAATTTTTAACTGGTTCGCGGGCCTTACTGGCCCTAACTACGAACTTTGGCGTAGGAACTTTTGTTTAAGTAGAGGGGTGAGGGGGGCCCTGCCTGGCTGTGCATCACTGCGAAAGATGATGAAAGGACTTACGTGTAGCCGGCGAGGACGTCCATGAGAGTGCTCTTACCGGCGCCAGACGGCCCCATGATCGCGGTCAGCTCGCCAGAATGGAACTCTCCACTCACGTTTTTCAAAATCAGCTTTGACTCTGGAACAGATAACAGACAGGCGTTGAACTCGGAAACTCTCAGTAGAAGTATATACCCAGTGAGAAATCCTGCATATTGGACAAATTCTGGCTGACAGTTAGCCACGCAATTCTTCGGAAACAACAGTCAAGGCGAGTGAGGGTTCGACTCACGCATTATAGGCATGTTTTTGTGACTATCATTCATATATTATCCGCTGATTCGTAATCGCACCCCCAAATAACCTAGCTGTTGGTGTGGTACTGGTAGTCAAGCTAATTTTATAATCGTAAATCGTAATGAAACTGGTTCGCCATGAACTGGAATTACTTGTAATGCGCTAGATAAATAGATGATAAAACATGGAGAAAACGAAACCTATAGCTATGAAAACGGAGGCCATTGAGAGTGAGAGTCAAGAGAATGTTTATTTACATGGATCTCCATTAAAAAAGAGGCAGGTGAAAGTAAGAAGATAAATATTCAACCAGTTTCATGAATTTGTGACTCAGGTAACTAGACGCTTGGATTAGAATCCTTAAACGAGTCACGACGCCAATATTTCGAGCGTCGTGGACGGCACTCGAGTGAATATAAAATATTGACATAAAAATTGACCGGGCAGAAAGAAAATTAATGTAATAGCGGAAACTAATCAAATATAAGCAAACCCAAACTAACCTTAACGAAACAGTTGAATGAACCATTGGGTTTGTTAAGGTACTTTTTTACGCCCCAAAAGACAGCGATTTCTTGGGATTTCTTGCTATCGGTAAAATATCCATTGAAATTCCACATTTGTTAAAACATCCATATTCAATACCGGTGATGAATAAAAACAGAATATAATCAGAAAATAAAAGTATTAAAACTGTATAACTAGATAAGTAGGCCTATAACCAAAACGTTATTCCAATTTCCTCGGAAGAGAGTTAAAGGAATGATTAAATAGATGAATAAATATTCTATTCTGAAAGAGAAAAAAAAAATCGAAAAAAGAAAAAAAAATTATTGTAAAAATAATAACACAAATCACATATATTTTGTACTGGCTTTCTGGAGCTAATATCGTTATACATTTATATTTTACGTCACATTTTACAATTTTACCAATTCAACACTTCGTACAAAAGTTTCAATCTGAGGTAGGCCTATATCGATAAACCTAGGATTAATAAAAAAATATCATTGATGTGATATCCAAGCTGACAAACAACTGTATAAACTCAAAGTAGAGATAGACTTTGGAATAAAAGTGTGATACAACCGGGTCTTAAAAAAACTATACAAACCCCTGAGAATTAGGCTTTGTAAAGATTTTTTTTTTTTTACATTCCTGGAAGTACCTCACAAGTTCACAACACAAGTTTGATGGCAGTCATTCTGTGAAGAGAACGTTTATCCAATGTTTTGGTGTATAAGTTGGTGTGAACAACACACGTGTAGGCCTTGAAGTAGTTCAGTAAAGGGTGGCTATTTTTGTCTTAAATCGCATCTTATGTAGAAAGAAGTAGTACCTTCCAAGTCGTATCGGTCTGGAAACGAGCCAAATGTACGCTCATCAAACCACATTAGAGCAACAGGCGACATATGCGTGCAATTGTCATCCGATGTAGGCCTTCTAGAGTAGATGGTTTCATTATGTCTGACTTTCAATCTCTTTGCTTTTGCTTTTGCTCTCTCTCTCTCTCTCTCTCTCTCTCTCTCTCTCTCTCTCTCTCTCTCTCTCTCTCTCTCTCTCTCTCTCTCTCTCTCTCTCTCTCTCTCTCTCCTCTCTCTCTCTCTCTCTCCTCTCTCTCCTCTCTCTCTCTCTCTCTCTCTCTCTCTCTCTCTCTCTCTCTCTCTCTCTCCTCTCTCTCTCTCTCTCTCTCTCTCTCTCTCTCTCTCTCTCTCTCTCTCTCTCTCTCTCTCTCTCTCTCTCTCTCTCTCTCTCTCTCTCTCTCTCTCTCTCTCTCTCTCTCTCTCTCTCTCTCTCTCCTTCAGGCTTTCTTCGAAAACGCCAAATGATATGAAGGAAGTGAAATACTGGAGTATTGGAATTGAATGAAGCGATTCAAGTTCAACTGAAATATATACCAATATATCCTTGGAACATTTTAAGAAATAGGAAAGTCATATATTTACTATTTGAAAAGCGCTCATAGAATATTCACCTCATTTAGCTCAAATATGGTAAACTGATTCACCATGAAGTCCAACTGGAGCAGGGAAAAATCAAAATGGTTAGACTAAATGCTGGATTTATTGGATTCTCCACCTGACCTGTAGAGCTCACGCAAAAAGCATTACACACAATCGAACAACCTGTTTCTACCATTACGTACAATGTTGATAATGAATTAGTTCTAACTTCGGGTATTGTGTTGAGTTGGTCGCTTGGACCTTCTAGACCCCGCACGCGTGATATTCAAGGTAAACTACTCCTAAGCAAGGTCCTGTGGTCAAAGGCCCAGCAGCATCTTCGTAGCACTTGGATCCCAAATAACAACCCTTCGATGAACAGTTCTGGGGGCGTATTTCAGTAAGATTAAATCCGGTTTTAATGGGGTACTTCCGGTTCTTCAATACACGTTTGAGAACAGGTTCAAGTCAAGACTAGGTTTATAATATTAATAATAATAACAATGAGATTTTATTTGTGCGAATAGCTTTTCTTCCACCAAACCGCTTAAATTCTGAATACATACATTTTACAATTATCATTTACTAAGGCCCGGTATTATCAAGTCTAGTCAGCCTTTATCTGAGAGTTGGTGGAAACAAATAGCATGGGTAACCATGGTGATAACAACTTTAAACTGACAGTACTCCCATGTTGGTAATACCGTGCCTAACTGCAAAATATAAAAACCAGAACTAAATACATGAAATAGTCCTACATTACAGAGTACATGAAGTGATAAGCACATATCTTGTACAGGAATACGCCCTTTGGGGCTCTACCTCCCTGTACAAGATAATCCCAGTTCAACTTAAATCTGTGCTAAACGTGTAGTGAAAAACCGGAAATATCCCGTCAAAAACCGGATTACATCGTCCTGGACTGGAGTTCAAGGAGCACGAGGAAGGAGTCAGAAAACGCGCAACAAGACTTTCTGTGAAGTATAAGAGCCTATAGAGTTATAAATCGTTTCGTTATAAATCGTTTAATCGAATTTTGAATCGCTCATCTGGTAGAGCCAGAAACATTGCAGAAGAGGCAGAAACGTTGGGGGCAGGGAGAGGGTAAAAGAGAGGGTCCTGTGAAACGTTATACCGTATACCGGTACGTTTATTTTGTATGCATATTGATTTATAGTTTAGTTAATGATTACTAAACTCCATAAGCTCTAGAGAATGATGGATGAGAAGACGGGAAGATGAGATGATATAGGTTGTTTTATTAGGGGATTTGGAGAAGAAGGGAAAGGTGGGAATGACGGTTCAGAGTCCTGGCCACTGGACTAGTCTACCCGTTTCAGTCTGTGCAACATTCCCAGGACGGCAAGCACAGGGAGTTCCGGGAACACTTACGGGGAAGCAACTTAACAAAGGCCTATATATAGAAGAATGTAATGACTTTCCGGAATCTAGTGAAAATTACTTCACACTGTGCAAAGAAGTATCTTCTTAACTACTGACGATCCAGAATAAATATTCACAATATGTTACTTAGTCTTATTGGTGTGTACGCTGTGAGGTAAACATCGATGGCAAAAGTGCCGTGCCGTACTTTTACATATAAGTGATGTCTCCACCTTCGTTATTATAAAATTTAACTCAAACCTCGACAAAATATTGACTGTATCAGATGATGTATTTGTTAATTTTGTATTCTGCCTGGTTCGAATGTAATCATCATTTATAATTGCGATATCACCCTGGCGGGGACTTCTTGCCCTATGGAGACTGGGGACGCCTCAAGTCTTGTTGCTCAATCGAATCACGGGTTAGTCAAGAGTGGTCGCGTAAATGTCGTCTACCTTCATGGTGATGATTACACGTTCGTAATAAATGAATAAATGTCAGCTTATATATAAAAAAAATACTAAGCACAGAGTAATACATAATATGCCATTTGAGAACAAATAAAAAACTTGTTCGTGTAAAACTGTGTTTGAAACTTAACCTCGTTGTTCAAGGGTGATGATACCCGTATGACACATATTATCATACGCCTTGTATATACTTCCTACGACAATAATAACAACTAGGTAGGGAGTGTCTCAACTTTTAAGATTCTCAACTGACCATTCTCAACTGGTACGATTCTCAACTGACACCATTCTATCAACTCGCAACATTTTAGCTTTGCATGCTTTCCCATGGATGTTGAGAGTTGAGAATCGTATACCAGTGGAGACGTATAGCCAACCAGGCCTACTATGAAAATACCCGGCCCAAGAAATGGTACATAAAAACTGCACCCAAATATGCAGAGAAACACTGTAAAGAAAGACAGATAGGCCTACATATGGAAGGGGAGTGAGGGAGTGTGTGCGATAGAGAAACGGAGACAGAGAATGAAAGTTTATGGAAATAGAAATAAAGATATACGGTACTAAACAACAAAACGTATCCTAAAACAATTAAGAGACCTTCCTGCGATGAGTAGGCCTATATAGCATTTCAACATAATAATAACGAAAACGATATAATTTCGATAACTACGATAATTAAGATTCTGATAACTATTTTGATTTGATAACTATACGATAATTACGACATCTACTCAAAATAAGTAAAGAATGGCTGTAAGTGATAATGGCGCATAGTGACAGCTGACAGATAGAGTTGAGGGTATTTACGTGCGTTACAGGTCAGGAAAGTGAGAGACAGAATACAAGGCATATATTCATAACGTAGTGTTACGCATAATGGTTGGCAACGATACGCATATAATGCGTGAATGCTATTTTAGTGCTAGAGAGGATAGGACCAACGCGATGCTGTGAAGCTCCGTATAAGCATGTGCCGATCGACCGTCTAGTATAAGTAGTAGGACAAACGGTAGTAAGTGTCGACCCGCTAATCACAATTTCACATTTCTTTGTTTCACACGAAATAACTTCCCGGACGCGTATTTTCAAACATGGAGTTTTTAAAGCATAGGGGGTCCAACAAATTGTGTTTTTCAAGCACAACTGTATAGTAAATTAGCTTGTTTGTATATCAACTTTTCTAGTTGCTATGGTAACAATTACGCATTAGGATTAAAATTGAGTTCAAGTTGAATGAATACAAAGATAAGTTATATGTTGAAATAAGATGCGTAAACCGTGTTATTATAATGACATATGTTCAATAATACTAATTACTATTATATTATAGTTTATGTATCTTTACTTAAATTCTTTCAATCATTAATTCATTCAGTTATATTCTTTTCAGTTTAAACTAAACGTATTTCAATACTTGTGAGGCACCCAGCCCATACACATAACTGAGTTACTATATTATTACCATGTAATGTATTTAGTATTTACTAATGAATAAAACGTTATTTGACTTGAAGTTATATGAACAAATGTGATGCCACCGGATTTGCACACAAAAATATAAAGCAACCTGACGAACATGGTAGCTCGTCGTCTCTATACTGAAAATTACTTGAACCTAAAATAAAATCTGGCCAACTAAACTATTTCCAAATTAAATACTTCGTTCAACTTCTTCTGGTAGGCCTACCAACTATACCCTTAGTGTATGTTAGTTAGTCCCATTTTGAAGACGCAATCTACTCGGTAACTTGAATTGCTACCCACGAATCCCATATTAGTTGGATATGTATTCTAAAATACGTTTCTCTCATAAAGGGTTTTCATTAAAAATCATAAAAACTTATCAATTAAGTCGTTTGACACGAGCTCAACAAAGCTACACGAAGATGAGCCGAGCCAAAGTTGCTGTTCTCGACTTATGAGAGTGAAAGTAAATCTAGTAATACAATGCAAAGTTCACTTAATTGACTCGGGCATTGTCGGGCCGATAACGGGTAATAAGATGCAACCTTCACTCTGCTGTAACACCAGCACTTCCGTTTCCCTCATATTTAGGCGTGGTGCGACTGGTGCCTAATTCACACTCTGTCAGTTTAACTAAAAAGTATAGTGTTGTAGAAAGATCTTTCAAAAGTAGTACGCTCACTCTTTAGTTGACGCTACATATAAAAATCAAGTTTTTCCAAGTCAAAATCGAATTACTCAGGAATTACTTTTACTTAGAAATCCAATCAATTGCAGCTGGTAAATTCCGGATCACTGGAGAATATCCTGAACTTTTGGATGAGAGAAATAACCCCGGAGAAAATATATTCTATGTAAATTATTTGATTGTTTATAGGCCCAAATATATATAGGCAAATTTACAAATTTAAACTTTCGGTATCGATAGCTTCGCCACTTTGGTAAAGTACACCCGCGAGTACGCCAAAACAATTCCTACATATTACGAGTCGCTAAATCTCACCCATAACAGCCGTTAAGTATAAATTATAGGCCTACCATTGACTAAGGATAGGCCTACAGTCGAGGGGTGAACTAATATTTTTTTGTACACTTGATTCTTGATTTTTTGGGGATTCGCGTGTTCTTTTTTTATTTGCGATGATTCTTGTTTGATTCGCGTGATTTTTTTTTGATTTGGGTGATTTTATTTTATTCGCTTGATTTTTTTATTCGTGTGATTTTTTTTGGTTTTGCATGATTCTTGCTTGATTTGGGTGATTTTTTTGATTCACGTGATTTTTTTGATTCGCTCGATTATTTTGATTTGCGTATTTTTTTTATTCGCGTGATTTTTTTGGTTCCACGTGATTCTTGCTTGATGCGGGTGATTTTTTTTTATTCATGTGATTTTTTTTATTCGCTTGATTTTTTGGATTTGTGTCATTTTTTAATTCGCGTGATTCTGTTTGATTCGCATGATTTTTGCTTGATTTTGGTAATTTTTTTTTCGGATTCTCATAATTTATTTGGACTTTTTTTAATGTAAGTTCCGCGCGGGCGAAGTGATTGGAGAGAGCCGCACTAGGCGAGCTGGGTACTTGTAGATATTAGTCGGGCTTACACCTGATTTTTTTCTAGAAATATTTTTTGCATGTGATTCTATTCCAAGTATTTGTTCCATACGCCATACTCCACACGCAGTTGTTTCACACTTGTTTCAATAACAACTAGACCTACTTGAATCTCTCCCAGAAGAATTTCAGACCGAAACTCTCAATCGTCAATATTCAAGGATAGACCCAACAGCATGAGAAGTTGTTTGGAAACCCTTTCTAATTACGTAAACAATCAGTGATGCATATGTTATTGTTCTTTGTTCATTGCAGTAATTTCCTGGTTTATATTAATATTATTGTATTGAGTTCACGACGCTCTCTAATGATAACGCCGCTATCGGTAGCTCAGCCCGAGGCTCAGCCAGCTGAGGCACCGCTTCACAAACTGAAGTTACCGTTGGCCGTGGGTTCGAGTCCCGCACAAGGCATGGGTTTGCTTAATCAAATCATAGTTTCATAATCACCTGATCATGCGATCGTTCAACCTAGCTATGGCTATTGGTAGAGTGGAGTCGTTAAGTAAACAATAATCATCATGTGTGATGCTTGAGCTGATGGAAAGATGTCATATTATGTGTATGGATAACGAGAAGCGATTGCCATAAAAGTATTAAAATTAAACGAAAAAAATTGTCAAGATGGACGATGGTTGACAATAATAGGAATCGAACTCAGTCTCCTAAATGACGCTTCAGCGCTCTGGCGTATGATTTACCTGTGACAGTAAATCAACATCAAGATCGTCAAATTAACATGACGACACCACGATTGTAAAGACATTTCGATCAGTAAAACTTTTACCAAAAGATAGATGATACCTTTTCTCATCACATTATCAAGCTTCAATCGTTCATCTTATACCATAGCAGCTGACACAAACAAAGCAAACGATAAACTGGCAGGCAAAGATCTAATTAGCTCTTTAACACTATCGAGGTGCCAAGTGCCCAGTCTTAATTTGTCCTCTCTCCCGTCGAATGGTCAATGACCTTGCGATGACATGTTGTACTTGCATTGTTATAATGTTATTCAACAATCAATGAACAATGAGTTAATTTAATAAGGAGTCAAGGGCAAGACATTTTTGTGAGGACCGAATACTAAAACATCCAACCTCTACATTCGTACGATTCTATTCAGTGTCTATGAAATGGCCAGGGCATTAGAAGACAGCTTTGTTGGGGTAGTTATGTGGGCTGAAGCGGTGGGAGGGGAGTGAAGGTCTCGCAGCTGTTCGTTGCGATTGAGGTCGCGAGTCTTTGTGTCAGATATCACGTGACTAGAACATGTGCTATAAGCTGTCAGACGACAAGCTATATCGCAACAAAACACAAAGTAAACATTGCGAGCGAGAGGAGACGAATAAGACAGCAGCCTTTTGCAAGTAAATAAAAATATATGAGATAGTGAATGCACGAGAAATAAGATAAGATGTCACATAATTCATGTCACAATTGTACCAATCATCACGACCAAGTTCTTCATATATCGACGTGCATTGCGAAGACTTGGAAATTACGTTGGTAACAATACCAACGATAATGAAAACTGGCACAGCCAGGAAGCTGTGATCCTTGCCTCATTGTCGTCATTCATGGTTTGTCGTAGATCATTTCAAGTCCATCCTTGTGCCAATGAGTAGAGAGATAAGCGTTCAGAGATTAGTACGCTAGCCTTATGTGTAGCAAGAGTGGGAATAGCAAATAGATAACTGGCACACGTTTCGATGTTTTTCATGTTTGTCTTTCTCAGACAACAGAATTTCCCCCTCACAACCACCCCAAGAAGCAGTGACCACTCCAACGTCGTTACCAAGTCGAAGGATACAGATCGGAAGACGTCCTGTCAAAAACTGTGTTTATCTGAATTTATCAATACCATGATCGTTGATAACATTATCAACAGTGTCTTTTTTTTATATTGGGTTTAACGACGCACTGTAATGACAGCGAAGGTCTATTGGCGTCGGATGGATGATTAATGGGGTGATAGGATGATGAGATGAAGGTTTCCTGGTTAATGGGAAGGATAGTGGGAAGGAAGCGGTCGTGGCCGACTTATTGTAGGAGCCATCCCGGCATTAGCCTAGACTACAGAGGGAAACCACGAAAAACCCCTGTAAAGATGGTCGGCGGCGGGGATCGAACTGGGTCCGAAGTTCCCGTCGCCTACCAGATCACAAGAAGCGAGCGTGCTAACCACTGCGCTAAATGTCAAATGTGCTGGTTCAACAGTGTCATATCGATAAAAAGAATGTATATGGTCCATTGTATGAAGAGCAGTCTTTACAACTTCATTAATTGTTGGTTGAAAACAATAACAATGCTCGAAAATCAACCAATCACAGCTTCTTGTCTTATTTACTTCCTAGATCATTGTTCTCCTTGTGAAACACCTCGACTGCTCGTTACCATGCCAACAATTAACCAGCTTGTTGCAGTTGCTACTTGCTACTTGCTGTCATGCGTTACCTGGGAAACGAGGACGCCCTTAGATAGAAGACAAACCGAAATAATGATCTATACGGTAAATTTATAAGATTTGCATGTGTCACTGCTGCAACTCACCTCGCTTCAAGATGCCCCTTTTGACACTGTAAGACAGATCTGTGAACTGTAAGTTGACGTTCCTGCTACTTTTCGGCTCACTGTACGAGTAAATCGACTCGGGTTCGAGCGAGCGAAGCGTGAGCATTGCGGGAGGCCGTCGTCTTCCACCTAATCCAGGTTGTAATCCTTCTGCTCGCCTACCACCCTGTTGTCGTAGTAGGCTCACATCACTAGGCACATTATCCGAGATGTCGGTGTCACTTATCCAGTCGTCGCACACGGTCACACAGCTCGTGTCGGGGGCAGACGCCTCCTTTGTCACACTGGCCGCCCCCGCCACACCGCCGAGGTCCGAGTCGCACATCCTAACACGTTCACGCACTGAGCTAGACTAAATACAACTTTGTTCTCCCAACACAACATCTGCTTCCCTTGCGCATGCGTAGATATACACACACACACATGCACGAGAGTACAGGGTCTTGCAAGACACAATAACTGATAGCGCCTGGTTCGAATCCCGTCGTATTTTTTAAACCTTTGCACACGCGTGCCTTATCTACTATCAATCATAAGTGCCTGACACCCACCTTGACTGGCTTTTCAAACTGACCAGAGTTAATCTTACAATCTCACTTCACTTTTTTTAATTTGATTTTTTTGGCAAAAATACTTTATAATTCGCTTGTCATCCTGTTTTCGCCATGATTAGATCGGACATAAACCTCAAATTATTCAAACTTGATTTTTTTATTCAACCTATTTTAATTTGAATTTGAATTTTTTTTCCAGTTTCTTATGTTGTTTTTAGAACGTAATATTATCCACACAAAAATAATTAACACATTGAAATAAATTTAAGCTCTGAAAAAATGATGAAAATACACCAAATAATGAAAGCAAACTATTAATTAAAAACTAACTGCAATAAACAGCTTCTGAAAAATAGAACAATTATTATAAGCAAACATAGAGGCCTATGTTAAATATCATTCACAATCACATAACACATTGTATCTCTATATATGCGGCACTTTTATATTACTCTAGGATTACCCATGAGACAATTATAATCACTATCTTATTTTTTTTTTAAATTTGAGTGATCAACAAAAACTATAAAGAAATTATCGTAAACTATCGATCTATCAATCTATCAATTAAATCAGTTCGCTATTTATCAATCATGTTGATTGCCCATGAAGGCCCACTTTGTTTAATACCTAATTGGTATTCATTATATCAACCTTCCAACACACAATTAATTATTTATACTTACTTTATACCTTGATTATTTATTATAAAAACGTAACGTTATTGGTAGTCAGTTTACGTTTTTCTAATGTCAGACTAGAGGCCTATTCTGACATTAGAAAAACATTACATTAGACATTAGACACGTGAAAAAGCGTTATCCAAACATGTCTTTGAAGTTTGAACAAGCGTAATCGTTCAGCTAATTTTACGAAACTTGAAGGAGTGCTTTTAGATTTGGTCGGCATGTATCAAAGCAATACATATATTTATAGTTTTCGGTCTTAATGGTATTGAAAAATTTGCAAGAGCAAGCATATCTTCTTCATCGTTATCAGAAGAAGATTCCTCATAAGCAATATTCATAGCACCCGCCATATTGAAATCTGTTTAATCAGTCCATTAGATCGCTAATGTTGGAATATTAGGCCGATTAAGAAAAGAGGGCGTTAGCATCTTTTAAAAGGACGATTAGCCCTAACAGAGGGTTGAAAAACACCATGAATGTCTAATCAATTGATTAAGGTTAACGACTTCTTTAACGGACTATTGAAAAACCGGCCCTAGGCCTCTTCAATTTTACAAGGTGTATAGAAAATGAATTTGAAAAACGTTGAAAGTGTTGTGAGATTATTAATGAGGATAAATGGAAAATATGTCAAAATAATCATTTTCTTGACAAGAAAAAAAGAATCGTAATTTAATTAACCTGTTATCACGCTAGAAGGCGCGAACAACTCACGCGTTAGTGGTGTGGCAAAGGCGGGACGATCGCTCGGAACCTTCTTCTTTCGTAGAGACAAGTACATTCAAATGTAAAATATTTTTTTTTTTTTTAATAACATCGAAACTTGATACAAAATCATTGTTCCCCTATTAAGGCTAAGGATGAGCGTAGGATCGTTTGGACGGGGCATCACAAGGGCGATCCCACCACCCCATTTTATTATTATTTTAAATTAAAGCAATGAACTTTGACACCAGGTTTACGCTGTCTGTGACCACACATCTTCGCCGCAGATAAAAGTCTTCAGTTGTCGAAAGTCCGTAACACAATATAAACTGTTTTTGCGATATATCCGGACACTACCAACATTGGTATTAGGAATAATCCAACCACACGAATGTTGATATTTTTCACTTTGAACTAAGTCTCTTAGGCAATGTTCACTTCTTCCAATGACAGCAGGTGCAAAGTTCATCATTATACAAAGGATAAACAATAAGGAGTGACAGCCCTCGATATAACTAGGCCTATCACTCTACTAATTAAGGTCGTGGCCAATTAGTACTTCATCCAAGCATTCACTTCGAGGACTGTGGGAAACCACGAAAAACCACGTCAGGATGGATCAAATGTTTGTTGGTCTTGAAATATACATTTTTTCTTCCAACTTATATTCTTCTCGTCTGTTCTTATTTTCTTCGTTTCTTGAGACATTGATAGTTGTGATGACATGGATGCAAGGAAAACCAAGTGGCAGTGGAAAGTCTCGATCCCCCATAGCCCTCTCGACATTAATGATATCCTGATGGCCGTGCACAAAAACAATCTGCCAAGGTTCCTGTATTCTTTTGAGTGATTTTCAAACTTTTGGGACCCAAATATCTTGAAAATCCTAGAAATAATGAATGTGCTTACATAAATCTATTCTAAAATACAATATATTGAAACGCTAATATCGAAACCACTTCTCAAAGTCATAAAAACTCTGTGTGATCCCTTTATATCAAATTAGCTGAATGTCAGCCGTCCTTCTGGCTAGCCCAGATGTCAAAATCTTGTATCGTAAGTATTTCACAAAATAACTAAAACTATTACAATGTAAAATATAATTAAATATAGGGAATTTATCATTATTTTTGTACACGTAGATGTAACTACTAAGAAAACGCCTTATATGCGTTGTGAGATGAGCTTAGAAGTATGGAAATGTAGAATTAAGAACATTTGGTCAGCTCAATGTACATATACAGACCATGGATCACTTCAAAGGTTTAAAAACCGCGGCTGTCTGTTGGTATATATGGACCTTGGTTTCCCAACAACGGTACCAGTGCCTTCTTCATATCCATCACAGATTTTGATCGTTTTAATGTATTGGTGACACTTGTTGCTCACATTTAATTAGATGAGCGTAGCGAAGATTTTCATTCCATATACCTAAAAATTTTGGGCTTGGTTTTTATGTTTTTTTTTTTTTTTGTAATTTTGTACGTGGCATACAGGTCAGGAAAAAGTTTCAATCAACTCGAAACTTCTTTTACAAATTGGTGTTATACCAGAATAGGTTGGGATTGTTTTTCAGAAAAATCGGTCAAACGGTTTTTCCGGAAAAAAATTGGAAAGTATGGAAATTCCCCATAAGAATAGGCCAGGGGAGAAATACTTGGATTTTTTTTTTTTTCAAAACCTCTCAAATTTATACTGAATGTGGGAAGAACTATCATACATATATAAGCGATTTATGGAACAATCGGATGTGAAATAACGAAGAAAACGCATTTTTAATGTACTTTTTCACACATCAATAAAAGCAATTAAGAAAGCAATTAAGAAACTATTAAATGTGAGCAACAAGTGTCACCAATAAATTAAAACGTTTAAAATCTGTGATGGATATGAAGAAGGCACTGGTATAATTGTTTGGAAACCAAGGTTTATATACCAACAGACAGCCGCGGTTCTTAAACCTTTGAAGTGATCCATGGCCTGTATATGTACTTTGAGCTGACTAAATGTTCTAAATTCTACATTTCCATATTTCTAAGCTCATCTCACAACGCATATAAGGCGTTTTCCTAGTAGTTCCTTAATTGCTTTCTTGATTGCTTTCATTGATGTGTAAAAAAGTACATTAGAAATGCGTTTTCTTCGTTATTTCACATCCGATTGTTCCATAAATCGCTTAAAATAGGTATGCTAGATCTTTCCACATTCAGTATAAATTTGAGAGCTTTTGAAAAAAAAAATCTAAGTATTTCTCCCCTGGCCTATTCTTATGGGGAATTTCCATACTTTCCAATTTTATCCGGAAAAACCGTCCGACCGATTTTTCTGAAAAACAATCCCAACCTATTCTGGTGTAACACGAATTTGTAAAAAAAGTTTCGAGTTGATTGAAACTTTTTCCTGACCTGTATGCCGCGTACAAAATTACACACACAAAAAAAAAAACATAAAAACCAAGCCCAAAATTTTTAGGTATATGGAATGAAAATCTTCGCTACGCTCATCTAAAAAGGAGGGCGAGGGCGATAGGGCCAAATACATGATTATATAAGAGGCCATACATAACACTTGATCATACAGATGATGACGATAAATGAACAAATGGCTAATCAATATTGTATTATTTATTTACATTATATATTCAAAAACAGCAAATCACTGACACATAACGAACTCACTAACCTTGAATTTCTTATAAAATTTAAACAAGGATAAAAAACATTTATATGAGTTTTTATGAAAACACTGCCGACAATACGGTTGCCACTTGCACACAGTATAACAAAAGCAACAAATGATCAATTAACTTATAAGAAAGAAACATCTTTATAATGATAATGATATTATCCTAATGTTGGCAAGTCGAAACTACCGACCGTTGGACGTGTTCGTTGTTAAGGCTATTCATCCCATGAAAACTAGAATAACTAATTCTGACAAATAACTATATTTTGAATTTACTAATGCAGAATCAATGAAGTGAATTGATATTGAACTGATGAATAATAATTCAAAATTTTTTATCCCATTTTTTTCCGTGTACTGGCGAAATAATTGAAAACGGGAATTTTTACGTGCATTTCACAGAAATTATTTCAAGCACGTGAAACTTGTCAGAGTCGACGGTCAAACATATGACTGATGCGCATGCCATCAGATGACTAGAATTTTCTCGTTAGAAAAAAGTTAGAATATATCTTGCCGTTTTGATAATAATATCATAGTTTCAATGACAAGAAGTTTTCACAAAATTGTATGGGATTTTAAATAAATCAGTATTAATAGAACGCGGTAAAAGGGCGAGGAGAAAAAAGACGACGAGACGACACAAATGCATACACAATACATACATAGACTAAAGAAGTCTATGATACATAATACATACATTCAATAATATATAATTCGTATTCAAAGTCCAGTGGAAAATTGTAGAAATATTTACATAATAAGGAATAAAATAAATAGGGGCCTACATACAATACATAATAAATACATGAAATAGTATAGAAATCTAGTAACTTACAATAAACCATTATAATAAGAAAAAAAATAAAAAAAAATAATAAAACCAGCACATTTAGCGCAGTGGTTAGCACGCTCGCTTCTTGTAATCTGGTAGGCGGCGGGAACTTCGGACCCAGTTCGATCCCCGCCGCCGACCATCTTTACAGGGGTTTTTCGTGGTTTCCCTCTGTAGTCTAGGCTAATGCCGGGATGGCTCCTACAATACGTCGGCCACGACCGCTTCCTACCCACTATCCTTCCCATTAACCAGGAAACCTTCATCTCATCATCCCATCACCCCATTAATCATCCATCCGACGCCAATAGACCTTCGCTGTCATTACAGTGCGTCGTTAAAACCCAATATAAAAAAAAAATACATAATAATAAACCATTATTATGCATTGAATGAAGTTTCTAGACTTCTACTATTTCATGTATTTATTTTGTATTATTTTGTATTTATTTATATATCTATTTATGTTATTCTCCATTATGTAAATAATTCTACAATTTCCCCTCTCTATTTTACCCGATTCGATTTTTCGCCTTAAATCTTCCCTCACTTTTTACCCGTCGCTACCCCAACTGTATTATACATGACGTATACCAAGTTTTATAATCTCAGGGATTGGTCAACACGATATAGAGTTGAGAATCCCAGTCGACCGTCGCTCGTCTTCTTCGACAACCAGGAGTGTCGACCCGCCATTTGACTGAATCGTCCATATGAGTGACTTTGGTTTATCTGTTTAGTCCAGACATGTGGGAATGTAATTCAATCTTCTAATCTAAAGCATGTCTGGAACTATAGACAATGTACAGTCGATTCTTGCAGCATCCAATCGACCGTCTACCGTATCAAGATAGCAATAACGGTCGGGTATGTCGATCCTTCAACCGATGTGATCATTGAGATTTGAAACCTTTCACGTTTCAACAAAGTCTAGAGATTGTTCCACTGCTATGCTGACAATTAAAGAAAGATTTGGGATATTGGACAAACTCGTAAAAGTGAGGTGATATAGAGCTTTGGGTGATATACACGAGAGATGGAGTCGCGAACCACCCGTCCGTTAGTGGTGTGAAACAGTGGAGACGGTCGATTGGAACCTTCAACTCGATTATTTTAGTGACCAGTTGCTATGTCACGTGTAGTTCTATTGAATTGATTAGACAGACGGACAGTTGGACAGTCTCTGGGAAAACGCTATAGCCATGTTGTTAGGATGTTTGAGTGTTGGGAAATGTTTAAATGGAAATTGATGAAGCGAATAATTGGAAATTGTGTAACAATTACATCCAGATGGCAGTGTAATCATAATGTGATAACGTGATCATGTGATCATCCTTATTTCCTTAATCTGATCATATCATATAAACTCGTTGACCATGATAGCCATGTGTAAACAACCAATAGCACTTGGCCAAATTCTAAAACATTAATTTTTATTTGTATTTCCTTAAAAGTAGCTGCTCTGATTAATGTGAAATGTGCCATTTCGACGAGTATTTGTGTCGTTGTCAATGATCATCCTCGAGTCTTTTCTAGCTGCAGGTGAGTGAGTGAGTGGTCACCCTGTACAATGTGTTGGGGTCACAGGTCAAGTACTGGCTCTCTCAATGAGCGTGGAATGAATGAATGACTTACTTTGACCCGACTGATGACTACCGTTTGCTGTTTTGTCAGCTCGCATGGAGCTCAGCTGTAACAACCGCACATTGGACCTACGTCTGACGTCAACACAATACACACAAACAGTCAGTGAGGGGTGAAGGCGAGAGGGGGGAGGGGGGGGGCTTGGACATAATGGAAAAATGCTAAGAATGTTTCTGTGGAATGAAAAACTAAAAAATTAAATTCGAAGAAAAAATAAGAAAATCAAATAAGAATAAATAAGAATGGAAATGAGAAATTTGTGAATTAACAAACTTCCATTTTTCCCCAACAAACTGCCCCCAAACGACCTCAACAATCAGGGTTTTTACTTTTTACTGCGATTACCATTTGAAATAATGTCCTATGCCTATAGTTATAGTTCCAATGGACTTTGATTGGTTGAAGAGTTAATCACTATGGCTACATGTGTACAGTCCTCGTGTATTTCCATTGTTGTTAGCACAAAATCCTAGCACTGAACATGATGTTTACGGATGTTATTGCAGTTATTGCAGGTTTACCGTAGTATTTACCTCTTTTCATGAGCAATCGAATACCTTGGTACTTTTCAAGGGGCAGCCGCGGTAAAGATTCATAGCAACTGCTTTTAAAAAACATTCAAAACTGCACATTCGATTTTAATTATTCATCATTCACCCATAAAGGATGAATATGAGTGACTGTTTGCTCAACGATCCGCACTAATAGCAAGGTTATTGGGGGTGGGGCTGAGCCGATGTTGGATGAATATTGTTTTACAAAAAATGTGGGACTCGAATTCATGCCCGACTTGACTTCCATTGTTGAGTTTGTCGATCCACTAAAAACTCAGTTTCGATGGAAATGCCTTGAATGCCAGCCGTAGGATACAAAGTGTATTGATGTGAATTTTCGGGATGCGAATTATTTTTCCCACTGAAAAATTGTATGATATTTTTCAATGTCTTCCAGAGCTGAAATCTATTTGAGTTGTCTTCCACTTTTAACAGCATCCATGGAGGAATAATAAATCAACTAGTTATGCGACAACAAATCATTCATAGATCAACAACACTGACACATGCTCTCCTGAGGCTAAATCTATATGACCAAGGCCTATAATTATCTACTCTGAAAATATCAACACTTTAATTGACCGATTAGACCTAGGCCCAAAGACTACAATAACAGGAAGGTATATACATAAACGAAAGATCTGTCCGTATATTCACGAATGATGGAAGCGCAAACCACGCGCGCGTTAGTGGTATGGATAGGAGGGACGGCAGATCGAAACCTTCATCTCGTAGATACAAATAATTTCAACTTTACGAAACAAGGTGAAGGTTCCGAACAACCGTCCACCGATCTACACAGCAGCAGCGCACGGGTGGTTCGCTTCTTCGCCTTTCGAAGATATGAACACGTCTTCTTAATTTGTAATTTGTACGCGTCTCCCCTGTCGGATCTTATTTAGTGGTCTTTAACAGTTCCGTAATTATTGTTGGAAAAAGTGTGGGAGACTCCAACTTCAACAGCTGTGAATGACGACTAAAATGATATAAGACGATGAGATTCTTTACCATAACTATAAAGCAATGCTGACCCCACTAAGACACATGTATGAAGAGGGTACGAACAGTGAAAGTCTTCTCGAGTGTCTAGTAGTGTCTGATAACCCAACTATGTGTCACTGATAACGAGTTAACACCAGCTGTTAGTCAAACCTTGACATATGTAGCAAACCAGGTGATATGTTTACCTATGGGCATAGTCAGTTTTTTTCACCTCAAAAATATAATAAACTCGATAAAACGAAGAGAAGATATTGAAGGGGTACATATTGTGCTGCAAATCGCATGAAAGTTGATTTAGCAAACTATCAGGTCCTTTTTTTCTATACCATCTTACAGGTATTTAAAAAATATATGTCTGTTGTACTAGAATGTGTTTGATGTAGGCCTATAGGCCCTTACTACTGTTCCCAATTTTGAAGTTATCACCGAAAATATAATTATAGGTCTACATTTCGCTAAATTGACTGTTATGCACATTGCTATAAATGTTTCATATATTTTATTACCAGGAATCGCACATTTTTTCGACCGAGATATTTGTTATGGAACTATATTTTCCCATGGTACTACAGGTTGTTCAATATCCCTTAAAAAGTATGCCAAGTTGGGTCAGTTGCTTGAATTCAAATAGATTAATTTTTCAGCATCGTGCAGTGCGTCATTTTTTATAAGGAATCTATTTGCTGGGAATAAGGAAAATACAGGAAAGATACCATTCTTATTTTTTTTTCCTATATGTTGGTAGCTAGGCTATACCATGTATCTCTTTAGTCTATGGCTATACTCTCTGCCATTTCTTCACAAAACAGCAAGATTATTATTTTATATGATGACAAATCAACGGATCCGTTTCCTTCCTAAATTTCAATGAAATCTAATTGCGCAAAATATTATCAAAAATATACCCTATATTTCAAGTTTTCATCATGGCCATGCATGGCTCAGTTTTGCATGAAATCGCTTACTAAGTCATGACGCTTCATACGACAGAAGCGTCTGCTCCCTGCTCCATCTTATGGACCCGAGTCCGTATACTATCAATACAAATAGGTATGCACCTTCTCAAAAGCACGTGTTTTTAATCGAAACAACAGGCATTGAATCATTACGCATTTACAATGCCATTTTGAGCTAATTGTTATTTTCAAACCTTTTTGGCTGCCATATTAGCGTTTTTGCATTATTAACATCGAAACTTGATACAAAATCATTGTTTCCCAATTAAGGTTGTGCATGGATGGAACTGGAAGATTATTTATATATTCATATCATTTATATGATAATTATTATTGTTCATATTGTTGAAACTGTTGAAAATATTATTCGTGTCATTGAAAGTAAATCTGAAATGCATATACTTGTCGCCTATGTATGGGAAGTATGTTCTTGCAGTATTCTGACGTAACAGGTTGTCTTGGCTCTTGATCATGTTGATGAATTGGTATGTAAACAACAACAATACACATAATCACACGGTGCTGTCAATTGTCCTACAATATGTGTATGCATAACTGCATTAGAAATTAGCACTTGAGTAAGTGGCAACACAGTTAAAATAGTTCGTGTTGAGACCATTTAATTGAATTGCGAGCTGAATGCTTCTTAGTCTGCGCTTTTTATATTCAAGATCAATTTGAAATGAACCATCACTTATATAAAATCAACTTATAATACGTAAGAAATAATTATACATAATAATATTAAATGAAATATCGACATTTCTGTGGTAATCTAAAGAGAAAATAGAAGGATTAAGGTGGTATGAGCATATGAGAAGAATGGGAAAAGGGTATACTTAAGCAGAGTAGTTTGTTAACGATGTGAAAATGAGAAAGAAGATGACTTACAGCTGTTGAAGAAAGAGAAGCGCATTGGAAAGATGTAAGATGATTAAATGATTATGATTATGATTAGAGGACTGCATCCTCTAGTCCAATATTAATTCGTCATCTGTGTTTTAAAAATTAATTGTTTTATAATTATTTAAAAAAGTAACTAGTGTACGAGCTCTAAATGAATGACTAGTGAATATTGATAGGCGTGGCTTATTAATCGGCCATCTGGATTCTGATTGGTAAATCAAAATATCTCATAATAAACAGTCCACTTGATCGGGTGTAGTTTTTTGTGACGCCAGAGAGGCGGGGAAACAAAATTGGTCAGTTAGGACTATAATGAAAGAGAAATTGTGGAAATACTGGAATATTTATTCCCTTCTTTCACTCTTTTTTCAACTGGAGGATAAGGACGTTATTTCCACTGAAACGTTACAGTTTCATACTTTTATTGAATATAATTTAGGGCCTAATTTATTATATTATATATATATAAAAAAACTCATCATTATTCGCTAACAGGCCGCCCCGGTGGCTAAGTCAATTATCGCTAGCGGTAGTGACTGAAGTCACCGTTGGGCGTGGGTTCGAGTCCCGCATAAGGCATGGGTTTTTGTAATCGTCCTATCACCTATCATCACTTCATCGTTTCATCATCATCCGCTCATTCGTACCCCCGTATAACCTAGCTGTTGGTGGGGTCGTTAAGCAACATTAAAAAAAATATATTCGCTAACAATAGTGGAAATAGCTATACAGAAATACTATCCCGCATTCGCGTATAGGCACGGGACCCAGATTTATCCCAGTCACAAAATAATGTGTGTGCACGTGAAATCATGAATCTCGTCGTCTAGTTTATTTCTGATAGCAAAGCTAATAGTTACATTCAGTTAGTTAAATGGCAACTATTAACCTTTGCTTTAACCACTTGACTTTGAGACTATCACAATAATATACTAAGTGAAGCAATCTCCCAGCAAGTTGTCAGCCACTTGAACGGACTCTTGTGACGTCATGCACCTGCCATCTCGACACACACCTGTGAGGCGACTGACTATAGCATTCCGTACCATCATGTAGAGGACAACGAGATCAACCTATAACTCATTAATTTTATATTAAAAAAATAATGAATTAATTGCATAATTGTCCCTGTAACTGTTAGATGACATCTAGTAATCAGGTGAAAAATATATCTTTGAATTTATTTATTTTCAAATAATACGTTGTATGGATTTCGATTTACAGGCAAAAAGTTTTAGCACTGCAATACCTCAAATTCGTAAATTATTTATTCCAACACAAAATTGGATTTCCTAATCTATTAGGCCTATATCTAAAGTTTGCCAAAACTAGAATATTTCAATTTTAGAAAATTAAATTAAAATGGTTGGCGAAAAGACTACGGTCGTGAGAGCACCCCCCCCCCCCGCCAGAATACTGGTGTTATCCAAACACACATTACATGAAGATCTATATTATTCATTAAACACTTTTTTACATTGTTTACCATATTATTTGTTAGTTTTCAACTTATCAATCTTTTGCAATATATTCTGAATGGACTCACTCTTTTTCATCATTTCATAAAATGAGGTGAAGTCTTTTAAGGGCGGCCTCTATTCATGATTCATCCCCACCATCGGCGTATGACATAACAGGCAAACATTGTTGTTGTTGCACGCAACCCAATTTAACCGTAATCAACCCAATCTAACCTAATTTAATCTAAATTATAACTAATCTAAAACCAATTTCCAGTATGGGTGAATAGCCACTTCGTCTTTCAAGACAATCCATGATTACTTGATTAGAGCCTTCTTATATCATTATTCTCTTCTTCTACATTTATTTTTTGAAATTATTCTATATTTAATTTATATTCACAGTCGTCTTCCATTGTTCATAACCAGTAGCCAGCAACAATGTATTATGTTCATACACAATCAATCACTTTTATTATATGTTTTTATCTATAAATAATATTTTAATAAAAATTGCAACGAATTTCATTTTCTTGAATACATGCAATCTTCACAACAAGAAGATAGGGAAACCCAAGATTAGAATAGGTACAAAATGTTACAAAGCAAGTTTGTTTTATGGCAAAATAGTATTTTATTGATTAAATACACTCGAAATATGTTACAGTAAACGCTTTCTCCACTTGTTAATATAACTGATAATAATGTAACACAATAAAGCTAATACTTGGTAAAAATACAGATAAAACAGAATGTCTCGGAGCGGCCATGTGTGGTGCTAGAGTCCGCTGTACAGTCACATCATAGGCACCAACCGTTTCACAATAAACCTACCCTCCACTCCACCAGAGTTGGCAGTCCTGCCGTTAGCACTAATGACCGGGAGTGTAAAAACTCGTGGAATGAAGGATCGATATGTCACATCAATACATTTTCATCTGAATTCTATATTTTAATGTTTAAGGAATGTTTTCAAATTTATCGCTTGTGTGTACCTAGTTACTAGGCTCAAATGTGTTTGAATTTAGTTTCTTCTTTATATAACACACAAAACTACTATGAATAACAAATCCATGCATTACGTATGTCAAATTCTCCCGTTCAAGTGTGAAAAAGCGACAAAAGTACGGATTTTGCTACACCGAAAGGCAACTACCTGCCAGTAATTTAAATCTGGCACCGTTATTTCAGATACGTCTAATAAACGTTTTAACCGCATGTGAAAATATTTACAAAATATTTTGATTAATCATGTCGAAGTGAAATACTCCCATTCAAATCAATCAGTTCGATAACACCTAAGGCACATTGCCGACATCAGCTCGCTCAACTCGATTAATATTATATTTACGAGACAGTACGCAACATAGAATACAGTAAACGTTCAATGGCAATACATTGCAATAACAATTAAAACTATATAAACATCTCTCTAATAAATAATGGTTTTAAAAATATCATTAGTCAATTATTATACAATTTAATGCCATTGAAACTTAAAGAGACAAAAGTAATATGCGAGACTATCGTTGGTTGTCTGCCAATAACAAAAACACGTACACACTTCAGTCGTCTTCATCATTCGAAGCTCCAGAAACCCAGTGACTACTGACTACTGGTTTTTTAAATTGATTCAATAACAACAATAAACATCAGTTATGAGCATTTTTTTTTCCGATTCCAGGCTAGCATTTAATTCAATGTTGGCTAATTCAACAGCCGCCCCCGCAGATCATATTTTCGTTTATTGCCGACAAGATTTCCTTGAGATCTTCAAACAACTAAGACATGCCCCTCCTAAAGAGTCTTACTAATTCATTATTAGTCTTAATTGGGATACAATGATTGTGTATCAAGACGTTAATTGATGTTGACAAACAACAAAATAAAAAACCAATCTCACTGGGCGGTTACAGATAAATACAATTTAAACTGGGATATTTGAAAAAGTCGATGTCCTATACCTTACATCTCGAACGTGTTGAAATATTGGTAAACAACCATCGCATGTCAATATGTTAACAATCAATAATAGCATTACAGATAAGCTAGAGTACTAAGTGAGAGGCTCTTATACCCTTCTTTAACGAGTGTGAGAGAGATTTATGACTGAAGCTTCGTCTTTCCACCACTGGGGGGCAAAGTACAACGCACGGCACTCATTTCCTTCGCAACTACATCTTCAGCACTTGACAACACGCTAAAAGAACGACCCCTTCTTTAACTTTCAATTTATACATTTTAAATAATTGTGAAATATGCACTAATATAGGCCTACTTATTTTCAAGGATTAATTATGTATACCTGATCAATTATATGATCAAGCAATGCTTCCATTGGTCCAATTGGTACACAAGAAAAACTTTCCAAGCATAGAATCAAGTTTCTGAGGAAACCAAACGGTCTGGAAGGAACCAGTACTTTGAAATGATATAACCAATTAATAGTAATCAATTCTTCGCCTAATGTAGCGCACATATTATTGTTCTTGGCATCGTAAAATGTTTGCCTGAACACTTTATTCGATTGAATATTTTCACCGTACGATTTTAAATAGCCATGCCAACTATCAATAGGCCATTTTACTTAACGGCATGTAAAACCTATAAAGCAACAATAAGCTCACATCACATAGCAAATTGGCATAGTTTTTGCCTCTTAAAAACAAGTAGATGCTACACAGATATTGAATATGTATCCAGTCTTCAAACAGCTAACATCACTCATTGTTGCTCAACATCATCAACACCGTTTTACTACATACTGATGGAATTATATATAACGCATGCCGGTGCCATAAACACAGCTATGTTTCCGGGCAAAGGTGCGGCTAAGTGGGGCCCAGGTACCTTTTTCATATAGACCTACATCTAGTTCAGTCAGATGATACATATAAAAAAAGCATTATTTTGTTTCCTAGTTCAAAGGTAAGTGGAGTGCAAATTTAGTTCTACACCAAAAAATTGTTTGATTTACATATAGGCTTACCGGTAGCTTTGAAATGATGAAATAGTGTCCATTTTTATTAAGGTTAAAAAATTATCGCAATGTGGCCTCTTGCTGTTGCAAGATTTTTGACACCTTTCTATCATATCGGATCACCTAGGTATTTTGTTTTTACAAATGCATCACTGCTTACGTGACGATTGTAAAATATGTGTAACATATATGAAATATTAGGCTTTTCTCTGTTTACTCTCCACAGTCTGAAATGGAAAACCACTCAGTTTCAGAAACATTTTCAGCAGCAGGTGCAGGCCAGAAAAGACATGTAGGGATTTAACCAAAACTAGAAGTCCAATTTCTGTTAGTCTGATACCTGTTAAAGCCTATGCAATATCACAAGGTTCACTGGTTAACCAGGTAGAAAAAGGACTTCTACTCTTTCAAACTGCACAATGGGCAAACAGTTTTTTGGCAAACTTTTACCATCGTACACTTGACTAAAAAGAAAGTGAAAACAAAAAAAAGATAAAAAGAGCGTGAAGAAGTTTCAGTGAATCACTTCAGCTGTTCTAGGCCCGAATAAAAATGACCTAATTTCAAGACTACTAACGGTACTTATGAAACGACGATACTCAAGGCGATATTCTAGGTTAAAATACAGACAAGGGAAGGAAGTATCAAGGAGGATGTTGAAGGGACTTGGCAAGTATCATGCTTCAAGTTCTCGTCCACAAATGTGATGGAAATGATTAATATAATATGTGTTTGGCTGAAGTCTCCTCGTTACGTGATTCACGCTCGTAACTACGCCGGCCTGTGTACCGGGTTGCGTAGTATCAGAGCACTCTCTGCCGATATGATGGGCAGCTCGTTCTGGCAATGGTAGTTTATAAGATGGCTAACCGACTCAAACATGCGGTCCTTGGTTCGAACCACGCCTTCAGGATCCACCAACAGAAGGTGCTTCTTAATACCGCCCTGCATGCCTGCCAATATGACAAAATATTTATATTAAATGGCACAAAATACGCTTCATACTATCGGTGTCACTTGCTATACTCTACTAACCTGTCAAGACATATTGACCCCAAGAGCCCTGAGATTCACGCACTAGAAAGTCACCGTCCTGAGAAAACAAACGTGTAAGTTGAATAATCATCTGAATATGAGGTTATGGATAATTGCTGTGGACTTGTCAACCGAGGGATGTTGGAAGATCAAGACACTGTTGTTAATCTGCAATGGTGAATAAATAAAGGTGGTGAAGAAAAAGCCGATAATATTACCTTCAATAAGAGACCCTCGGCATGTTGCCTAGAGACAGGACCGTGGAACCACGGTTCTTTCTGCAGCTCCACACGCATCATCGTACCAAACGGCTCTGTAACCAAACGCAACAAGGTAAGCTGCTGGTAAACGTCTTGGCATAAAGTATAATTTAAACAAAATAGGAAGGATTTTTCAAAATCCAAAGTATTCATTTCAAAAATAACTTGAATCCTTTCTTAATTTTGTATGAATGTGGTGCAATTTATCCACGTGAGTAACGTGATATAATAATATATTTCAATACTGCCAACTCTTTGCATTCTTCAAGCTATTGTAGGCCTACACCTTTTTACCAAGGTTTAATCATCTAATAGTTACAGCAGTTGGAAAAGACAGATACCTACAATTTTTTTTTGTAAACTGAAATACATTTCAAAAATATGTCATTTTAATTCAAAATAAATCGAGGGTAATTTATGTTGTGAAAATACTTTTTTATTGTCTCCAAAAAAATTGTAGGCTATAAGAATTGAGCTTCATTTGTTGAATTTTTGTAAATTCTTCCATAATTTTCCATAACTTCACTGTCAAATTTATTATGTATGTCATAAACTATGGATTTAAACAAAATGTATAAGGCCTTTGTGTCTTATAAGTTATAGGCCATAACATTAGAAAAAAAGAAAAAAGAATTTTAATGGAAGATTTGATAAGACTTCAGTGTGATAATACGTACGCATGTCAAATACGTCCCTCACGTCGTTTGCGTAGTCAGGTTCACGCCTTGGGGTTGGTAATGGAGCCTGCACTTCACAGTTCAAGTCTATTAGGTTGCTCACACTGCTGCACGCTTCTGAAAAAAACACAAATCACACAGTGAGAAAAAATTAATATGATTTTTCTAAATTTTCTCTGGTTGATGCCATATCATTTTTATGGGATTTTCAATACTCCACATTTGACAAGATATCAAAGCAATCATTACCATAATTGCTAAGTTCAGATTATTTCTAGTTTTTGCTAAAATTAGGGAAAAAATATCATTCAAATCTAGCCTCAGGGTTGTTATTTCAAACTTGGTAGAAACATGTATTGGAACAATATTAACATTCTATGGAAATTCATTTGTAAGATTGTCAAAAATTTAAAATTGCAAATTCAACCCAATGCTATTCTGATGAGAATTTTCGAACTCATCCGTTTTTTTCCCCAAAAAACAGTCGTACAGATTTGGCTTCAAAATAATCCCAACCTAATCTGGCATGACACCAATGTCCAGAAAAAAAATCCACCAGTTGGTGAGGCCTACTTTGTCTGACATGTATGTGTACCGTGTTAAAAAAAAAACATGGAAAGCGAATCCCATTATTTACGATATGTGAAATGGAAGTCTTCGCTATGCTCATTTAAAAATACATCATTTTGAATTTATTTTAGACCCTATATGTGCAAAATGTGGAGTTTCCAGCTTACCACGCGTGGCAGGCAGGGGCGGTACAGGGGGTGGTCCAGCTTCCGGCGGTATCTTGCCCGGCATATCATTGTAGTAATCTCTGTCGGGCGGGGGGCAAGTCAAGAACTGTTGGAACCTCAAGTCGAACGCCTGACCCAGTGTTATGATCACGTCTTGTGCTAAACCACCACCACATTCCAGGACATAGCAAGCACGCCAGTCCTTAAGGTCCTTGGCCACGTACGCAACAAAGTCCAGCGTGTCCTGTGAACAAGTCACTTCTTCGTCAACGCCGAGAACTATAATTTATAAAAATAATTTTTTATTGTGTCAGAAGAGTGCTATCTTAGATTATAGATCGTATTGAAAGACAAGTAATTCGAGCTATTTTTGTTTTCTGATACAAACTTTTTCTAGAGCTGTGAACTACGAGGTTGTTGGATCTTTCAATTTTGCATGGTGATTTATTGATTCCAATTAAATTGTTAATTGGATTTCACTTGATTGAGTACTCCACTGATTTTTCTGATTTGGGTGATGTACGGGATATGGTCTACAGAGAAGACTACATTGTAGGCAGCAGAATTGCTGCACAATAAAATCAAGTGAATAATATTTTCACCAAGTTCTGCTTTTAGACATGAAAAGGATTTAAAAGTAGGCTATCTAATTAAATTAAATAAAACTATACAATAGATGTGTTGTGCAATATAGAAGAAACCACCAGTGTAATAGACTACTACTGCGGGAACAGCATATTTTTGGTTTTGTATAATGTTGTGTCTTATAGCTGATTGCACTATTTGCCCATCCACCGGTACGACAGTTATAATCCAAGCCTCCATTTCCACACACCGTGTCGCCGCCGCAAGCAAACGAGATCCTCGGCATGTCGTGACTGGCAATAGCCTTGCCCGACTCGAGCATGGACAACACAAGTCCGGTGCTCGAGATATTCAACTGAACGTTGCTACCAGCATGCTCCATGATTGGTCCGTCAGATATTGCACGAGTCACACGTTTGTCTACTTTGCGCTTCTTGTCCTGCGTCTTGAGGCCAGCCGCCTCGCAAACGCGAGTTATACATTCTCTGAAACAGTTCAGAAATTTAATTTGTGACTAGATGTTACGGTTCTCTCTGGACAATATTTCAATATTTATTATTGGACAATCCACATTCTCAATCTACTACATTTTGTTGGAAATACAAAATGAAAAATACAAAATAGGGCCTACATACCTTACATGATAGGCCTATCTACTCGATAACTTGCTACCCACGAATCCCACGATAGTTGAAGATATAGTAGATAAGGCCTAAGTAATATTCATTTTGACAGTTGTTATCTACCGTTAACTGTCGCTAACTACACCTACATACAATAACCACTTACTTAATGGACAATGGTACATTTCGTATTATCTATGGGCCTACTTACTTTCCAACTTGAGAGCGAGTTTCAAAGTCGAGGCTTTTCATAGACGTGTGAACCTGCAGACAGCCAATGTACTGAAAAATAGAGCGTAGCTGATTACCATACATTGTAAATATTGAAACGAAGAATCTGCTCCAACCCCAAAAATCTGAAATAAATTGAGCATAAATATAATCAATCCGATCACACCATACA
This sequence comes from Brachyptera putata, assembly GCA_907164805.1. NCBI lineage: Eukaryota > Metazoa > Arthropoda > Insecta > Plecoptera > Taeniopterygidae > Brachyptera > Brachyptera putata. The sequence continues at coordinate 24,238,550 of OU015462.1, read as the reverse complement.
TATCCTAGGAAGAATAGGTTATCCAACAACTACAGGTGGTTGGATGTGGAAATTGAGCTACATTTTTTTTTCCATTTTTCAATGTTGCTGAACTACCCCACCAACAGCTAGTTGATACGGGGTTACGAATGGGCGGATGATAATAAATAAGCCCAGGTCTGCTCGATTTCTGCCTGGCGGAATACGACGATATGGTGGTGGCCATCTGTTCACTAGGGAAAGATCGAGCAGACTTTGGCTAAGCCTTCAGTACGCCTAGCCCATGTTTAGCACAGACTCGTTATGTAAGCCAAGTGCTTTGAGCATCACGTTGCCATTGAAAACTCAATGACGTTGCAGCTCAACAAACAATCTAGAACTACTGAAGTACCGTAATGGCATTGAGTAAATAATTTCCTTACGGGATAGAGTGGCAGAGCCCCGGTTTAACAGTCTCACAGTAGACAATCAAAATGTCAAAGTGTCACGCCTGGTAATCCTACTAAAAGCGCCGATATCACTAAGAAAATGTCATCTGCTAAAGCACTTTATGTGTAATGCTGAGTGAAGCCATTGAGTTTATAGTTTATAATAAACTCAATGGTGAAGCTAGGATCGCTGTGATCAGCCAAGTTTTTGATTGTTGATGGTCATAGACTCTGCCATACGGCATTGCCTATCTAGGCCTATAGACTAGGCCTACTTTATCTATAGTAATGGTTTCTAGACCTACCCTGACTGCATAGTTAATTCCCTCCTTGGTGATGGCTTGATCAGGATGCAACCAACCTCGAGCTGGTTTACTGACAAAAGCAGCCTCAGATGAGATGTACTGATTGGCTCGTGTGGGAGTCCGAGGTAATGGACGTGGCATTCTGATGTTCCTGCTGTCAAGCCTATCAGTCTAGCACAAATAAAAAACACTTTTAGCCATACTTGAATGAAAACAAGTGCATAAGGTCTTCAGTGTCAACTGACCCTCCCTTCTCGTAAGCTTGTCGTAGAGAGGCGTGACAGGATGTCTCAACTTTCAGTCTACACTTGGTTATTCATTCCGTCGACTTAAAAAAGTGAGAAAATACGGACATCTAAAATATTCCCTTACGTTTCACAATACACGCATATTACACTGAATGTACATAGCACTGAGAAATAATACTATTTTATAATAAATAAATTACGTCGTGAAATATCGCCAATTTCACAGCCAATCTTGACAGTGATTAATATCAAGTGTACCAACTGCCAGACAGCCATAAGTCACAAGAACGATTCTACCAACCAAATAACACTATACTATTTAAACGAATTGATAGGATCAACTTACTATCCTATAAAGCTACAATGCATGTATGATTGAACTGATAGAACAACCAGAGTTCAATATCCATATTAATACTGTGCCTACTGTACACATTAAACATTATGAGAGTATTTTTTTGTTTATAGCGCATATTGGACCTTATTTATTGCACTAATGCATGCATATTTGATGTTTTATAGTGCATATCTATTCTATCCTTAGGCCTACAGGTCACATAGGACAAAGTAATTAATTTCAACAAGAAAGCTATATCAACCTATCAAAACATGTTACATATTATTAAACCAATTCTTCTAATCAAATGTGTAGTACATTCAACAAGAGAGTAATGCTAAAACAATGAATGTTTGATGGTGAAGTCATTTGTCAAAGTTCAATACTTCTCTCCCAAAAAGCATTTAACTTTATACTTCATTCAATTTTGAAGGCTGACCAAGCCATATATAAAACACTGGGTGAATTGCAAAGACAAAGTTTAAACCCCAGCCTAACTTGAGATGCCGTCCAAGTAAAAATTGCATTGCAGCGTCTTTGCAATCCACCCACTGTATCTCCTTTTAATATTTTACCAACAAAGATAATTCAGCCAAAGAAAAAATCAGATTTTTATGAATATGCCAGGGGCAAAACTTTTGTTTTTGGTTAGCTGCCTCATTTTCACTGAGAAATGGTACCATAGAATAAAGAAATGGTAGTACCGGTACTATACAAAAACATGAAAAAAAAATCTACCCTAAAACTATTTGAATACACAGTAGGCCTACCACAACTCTCATTAGGATTCGGGTCGATGAAGTAGGATTGTAGTCTGTACTCATTTGATATTTTTTCAAATAATCCACGCACTTGACGAACACAACTGAATGGGCCACAGTCCTCCGTACATAATATAGCGAGTGCAAATTGATCATTCACAATCCTTTATTTAAGGGGGACTCAGATAAAAATTCTATCTCCGTTAATATTCATTTTATACACTTCAAAATTGGCACATAGACAACTATCATGACAAAACTAAAAAAATCCAAAATGGCCATAAATATTTGGTATTTACAAATTTTTCAACAAAATTGTTTTTCATTTTGCTCATGAATACAATAATTTTTTGGGGGATTATTTTTTCACAAATATGTTGCTGAAGTATTGATTGGGGGTTAGTCATCATTTTCAATACGGTACAGCTATATTTCAAGATATATTTTTTTTTTTTCTTTCTAAATACCGCATAGAAATAGGCCTATCGTAAAATACCGGTAGCATTTTGAATAAAATTGACTCGGGATTTATTTTTCATCTCCATTGTTAGTTACGGTATATCAGATATCAAAAAAGTGATATGTCCAACTCTATAATGAAATAAGTTATAACAATGAACACTTCCAAATAAAAATCAAGACAATTGAATGATATTTTACATGCAGCACAAAGAAAAAAAATTCTTGTTTTCATGTTTTGTTAGAAAACATGTACGTATTGCAGTAAATGCTCTCTGAAGATTGACAATGTAAATTCCTATATTGAAAATAAGCAGATGGCTTGATGCAGTGACACTAAATAATTTATTTCAGGTATGACCATTGATATACGGTTATTCATAATTTTGAAACAAATTACCTACTCAAATAGACATAAAAATCAATTAGGGCTATGATTGAAAAAAAAAAATCATGCGAGTCCATCCGAAGAGTCAGAAATCTTTCAATTTTAATAACCTGTTGAAGTGGTGAATTTATTAGTATGGATCAACATAGTGACAAAATGACAATAGGAAAATTAAATGTATCAAATTAATTACACATTTATTGTAACTTATATAAGTTGGCCCTAGGCCTATATAAATACATTATTGACATGTTAATATGATCTAGAGTCAGTCAATCATCCCGTGTTATAAAATACGTACATTGCAGAGGCAGTCAACTTGGGTCGGAGAATTGTTGAAAACATTTGATCATAAGGCAGGACTTCATGTCTTGGGCAAACATGTGTACAACTTCCACAAAATACATGCAAAAAATCAATATATATATATTTAAACAAACTAAACAATTAGACTAAAAAATGAAATATAGACAAAAGTTAGGCTAAAAATGGTCAGACAGTCTTGTGCCCGATATTGAATAGATTATCACGGCAGGTTATATAATACACTTCCACTGGTTGCTATCGGTTACGTCAAAAGTCTCCCGTACCGTTGGCCAGCTCTCTCAGCTCGTCACATCTCAACTCTTCCCGCTTGCTGATCTGCAAGAACTTGGACGAAGCATACTTGGTCCTCGTTGACTTGTACGCCGAGGTCTCTACATTGACGAGTAAACCAGCCAGCTTCCGTACAACGGGTGTGATCGCTTCTAGGCTGTAGGATGAGTAATACATCAGGGCGTTGGTCCACACGGTGGGCTTGCGGTCACCAAGCAACCACATTGCAAGATAGGAGGAGGCAGCTGCCACAAGTGACGGAGCCAGGTGGCACATCTTGTAATCAGTGAGCTGCAGTTCGAGGATGTATTTGGCAAGCGTGTGAATAGTAGGGTCGGCATAGCCGATCTTCGAGTACCGTCGCAAGAAACTCAGCGGCAGTGGACGTCCGAAACTGAAGTTCAACGTCTTGAGGATGACGCACTCCATCTCGAGGATCTGTGCTTTGGTGTAAGTGTTATCCGAGATGTATACGTAGTCGCCGATCTCGGGCGCGTACGTCTCCTCGTATTTGCTGGCCAGAGACATGGCCGCCACGCCAACTAGCTGGAGGCGTTGGCGATCGATTGTGCGGTACTCCTGCAGGAAACGGTCGACGATGGCCACATTTAGATACAGTGTATCGGGCAAAAGGTGGAACTGCTGCTGGACTTCCGTCAACCAATCGACGAGCACCGAACGCATTCGACTGGTAATTGCCTGACCTTCCAAATAGCTGGGCTGGATCTTGAACTGGGTCTGGAACATAACACATAAAAGTAAACCCCATCATTTTGTGGTAGACACATTTGTGTATAGGCTGTGATTTTTAAAATTTTTTAATTTCATTGCAAGTTTTTTGGGGGTATTTTTTAAGGTTCTAATACTTGCTACACCTCTGTACAACATTCTTTGGTAAAATATTAAAATCACACATTCACACCAATTTATTTTGGCCCTAATGACGCACTGTACCAATTACTAAGATCTATTGGCGTAGGTGAATGATGAACGAGATGATGCGAGGTGTTTTGGGATAGCAGGAGTCAGTCATGGCCTGTTGTTAAGAATTATTGTGTAAATCTATAGGCCTACGAAAGAGGAACCCCCCCCCAAAAAATCTTTCAGGATGGTCGAACATGGCAGGAATCAAACCCCAGTCTCCTGAACGACGGTTCAGCGTGCTACAGCTCCACTGATCCGTGTGTCTTAGTTACACTCGCAGATAGGCCTAATCATGCAACACTTGAAGTTACACTACTGATTTCCATATATCCACAATCGACCTTAGAGATCACGGCCAACAATACATTTTTAAAATCATTTCACTTTAATGAGAACAAACATAATAAAAAGCAACATTTCCAACATGCAGTAAACCCTCTGGAACTTGAAATTTAATCAATTCGAAAGTACGCCTAACTGGTTAGAACGATAAAAGTTTGAATTAACGAAATATTGAACATTAAGCTTACGGGGCAAAACTCTACGGATAGAACTAAATTATATGGAATTACAGCAAAGTTTGAATTAATGAATAGGGCCTATCACTGTATTTCTGGAAAGTCTCTGATTTTTCATACGACACTAAGCACACAGACACTACTGCTCACCTCTAGTTTACGCAGATAGTTGTATATATCGGCAACATACATCGACGCTAACAACGGATCCTCTTCCTTGTCCGCATCCTCTACCTGTACCAGCTCAGCAGAGAACGCCGGCTCCAATGCAGGCTCCGCCGGCGCGACAATAGCTATCCGCCGCCGGACTGGCGCCACTTTGGCAACCTCCACTTTCTTGGCGATCATTACAGTCGGCATAGCCCTTGCCTTTGGCTTGTCGTTCTCTTTTGCAGTGGTAGCTCTGTCGGAACAGGCAACAAGGAGATGAAGTGAGCCCATTTTCAGTACCTTAGTATACACCATTTTAAAGCTTTTCCATCTATCTATTTCCATCATTCCATCCATTTATTACACATGTATTTGTTCGTTACTTTCAGTCATTATGAAGGACCATTTCACTATTGTTCGTAAGAGATATTCAAGAAAATTGTAGGCTTACAAATAGACATTCTTTACACAGCTTCTGTGAGATGAATTGGTCAAAGAGTTTAAGCAGTCGTCAGTATCCTTAGGGCAAAATTTTTCCGTCAGCGTGACTAAACGGATAGGCCTACATGTAAATGATCATGAAACTCAACAAAATTAACAAATGTCATAAGATGGCTGCACACAATATTTGTCGAAAATGCTAACAACTCAGATTTAACAACAAAGGTGGAAAGATCACTTGTAGGTAACAGTAACACCCGATATTTTTGCCACCGATTTTTCCTCAATGCGTACCGATCCAAACAGATAACACGTAATCCGGTGTTAATGTTTGTCAGGCTTATGGGTCGACAGTATTTCAATTTTCATGAGATGCTTTTCTGAATGATGTGATTGTGAAGCATTTTCACTAGACCTACAATATGGTCAAATGGACAGTTACAACAACAGGTTACCTATGTTACAGTTTCACTGAAAACGTGATGCTGTTGGTAGGTCCCAATTAAAAAGTTCAATTTACAGACTGTCGAGTAATGTCTACCCTACTTGAATTAGGCTACCGGTACTTGCAATTGTTTTTAGCCTCAACATACTCAACATACTAGTCATATTCAACAATAATAGGCACCCTCAAAAGAAACAAAAAAACCTAGAAAGCATAATACCAGTGGTAGTAAAATGTTTGGACACAAGATATATCAGACAAAGCAATATGATCTTACACAGCGTGACGGGTAACAACTTTGGCTTTAACATCCTTTAGATTTGGCATCTTTCCGAAAGTCACCGAGTTACTACGGCTGACAATTCTATTGCTTATTTCTCCTAGCGCGCCACGCTTGATGGCCTCTTTCTTGACTCGCCCGCCAGCATTCTCATCGTCCAGCTATAAAGGAAGAAAAAATGTTGATTGAAATTCATCTAATTAAATGTACCATACGCACAAACGTAGGTTTCCAAGAACATGTGGACATGGGACCTGTGATTTCTTTCAAAATCTTGGTACATGTAGGCTTATATAGTAAACCACGCCAATCTGTTTTGACAGTTATAATAGGAAATCCTACTAGAGTGCTGGTATTTTTAGTTATGGATCTCTCTCTCTCTCTCTCTCTCTCTCTCTCTCTCTCTCTCATCTGGATTTTCAGAAATGAAATAAACGTGGCTAGGAGGATTGTGTTCAATGGATAACAAGAACATAATTTTCTGTTCAAACCTTACCCTCAAACTCTGAACAGATCAGCATGACTTATTAAATATTACAGCAAATCAAATAATTTACAAATAATTTATATTGAGCTTAAAAACACCATCTAGGCCCTACTGATGGCGAAGATCTATTCACGTCAGTAAATCATGGATACGGTGATGAGATGAAAGGTTATTTTATTACATGTTTTTGGATATAGGCCTAGTGGGAAGAAGTTGGTCGTAGTCTGTTGTTAAGCAACCATCACATTATCAACCTGAACAAGAGAGAAATTATGAAAAACCCTGTTAAAAGATGGTCGGCCATGGAGGGAATCGGACTAGTCTCCTGTTTGACGGTTCAGTGCGATAGCCATCGACCACTCGTCTTAGTGTGGCCAGTGAAATTTTTGGTCTAGGCTTCACAATATGAGAATATTTTAAATATAGGTCTACGACTTCAGTAAGCCCTACCGTGGGTCCCTGTGACTGGCTGACGTGTGTACGGCGTGTGCATAGAGCCATTCTCTCAGGGCTAACATAATTCAAAAGACCTGCATATCAATGCTCACGCTAGGCCCCCATGGCCCTAGCATAGCCTACATGCATAGGCCCTAGCATAAGACTATAACTATAACTAGGCCCTAGGCCTAGTCTTGAAATATTCAATGAAAAATGTTTAGATATTTGGGCAAGGATAGCCATTTAGTCTGCAGTAGGCCTATAGTGTATTATAAAGTCAATACTAGGCCTAGGCCTATATCTAGCCTCCTGGGTTTGGTTAGAGAGGCTATATACTTTTGTAAAGTATATAGCCTCTCTAGGTTTGGTCATTGACTTTATTGGTTCGGTACCGTAAGCCTAGGTCTAGGCCTATCCAAGTTATGGTCTAAGCCTAGATGTACTTTTCTATCTCTAATGTAAAAGTCAAGATAAGTGATCTAGTGAATAGGTTTTAGGTGAACCAGGAATAAGCCTAGGCAATCGGGTCCCTAGGGCTAAAATCAAAACTTTCTAGTTTAAAGCTTGATCAGACGTCCATTTTGAGGCTTCACTCAATGTTTGCAGTCAGTTTTAGTTGGCGAAATTACGTTTATCTCACCTTAATCATATTTGCAGCACGTAGAGCCATTACTAAAATAAGTTTAAATTATAAAATAATATCACTAGAATAAGAATAAAGTATGATAATATGAATCAAACGTTAAAATGTCCTCGCAACAAACTCTTTTCAGATCAAGACAGAAGTGGCCGTTTGGTTTTTAAAAGGACAAGTGAAGTGATGACAAGAGTGAAGAACTTTTGATTGGCTGTTGAGCATCAAGTCAAAACAAGTCATAAAACAAAAAGTAAAACCAAATAAATGACAAATACTGAGTGAGTCCACGAAATAAAAATAACAATTGTAATGACCGTATGTATGGTGACTTATAAAATAAAATTTATGTGGTCGCAAATAGTATGTGTGTTAAAATTGTATTTAAAATTAGTTGAGTGAGATCAAATATTTTGACTCGAGAGTACACTAGCGGCGATGTGGTATACTAATTTTCATTTTAAATTTGATTCTGGTTATGAATTTGGTCGTCTGCTGACCTGTTGACCATGGACTTATAATATTTCAGTCCATGGTCATACCATGGACTTATAAGTCCATGGTCTGAAGAATAACAATTTCTGAGCTTAATTTAATAGAAAATAATTTATTTTAACTTTCATCCCAACTGATAATTTGGTAATTATGTATTATAGGGAACTCGCCTATTTGAAGGAACACATTTCTGATGTTGATATTTACTAATAATACCGTCACTATATTATTAAGAAATGGTGGCACATTTCCATTTGCACGGCGTTTTCATGGTTTTTATCGTATTGTCAAAATACGAATTTAAGAACATTTTTTCGTTTTGACAGCCATATTACGTACATACACTAGCGCCATCACCGATTGATTGTGGCATTCATTGACGGTGTTGCCATGTATTTATTTCCCCGTCCCAACCTCGTTCTTGACGCTCAACAACCATGTGGATGGGCCATGTGGTTAGGATCTGTCACTACCTCATTGCTGGATGCCACCCAGGCGGTGGTTGATATTCTTGATTTTGTGGCCCTTTCTATGACGCCAGTTAGTGTTTGGTCCAGCTTTGAGATGGTTTGTTATTCATGTGTTCAAGGGGTATTGAGTTTTAGTAGGATCACCGCTAATGATGAGTGTTTGCGTGAATGGTTGCAAGATCATGGAGTTTTACGTCGCAGTGTTAACTGCCCGTCCTGTAACATCTCGTGTAGAATAACTGGGGGGTGGAAGTTTTATTGCGGTCAAGATTGTAAACAAGAAGCGAAAACGCTGTAATTTCACAGTTACCCTGCGGAAGAAATCGTGGTTCGAAAGGTCGAAAAAGTCTGTTTCGAAAATATGCGCGTTCGAGAAGTGTCTATCAAGTGGTGCGAATCGAACCGCGTTTATGTGAATTTTTGTGGAAAAGGACTATACCAGTGCACAAGGAGAGAATACATGCCTTCTTTCGTATGACTGCCGAACTATATAATCCAGGGGGGGGGGCGGGAGTGGGGGCGAGTTAAGTGAGGATTAGTTGGCAACACCGCAATCCAACATGGCGGACTTCATACACATTTTTCGCTGTCGTCACACTTAGAGTGAGTAAAAAAATGATACCATGTAAAAATGACAAAATGTGCTCTCGTTTAAATGATTAATGCAACGAAATACACAATATTCAGGCATTTTCGTCAAAAAAAATCAAAAAATGGGCGAGTTCTCTATAATACATATTTACCCGACCAAATAATATTGAAGAAGTAAATTAAAAAGCGAATGAATGCCCAAATTGAATGCAATAACATGAATACAATACAATTACAGAATAAAGAAAGAAATATAATCAAAATTATGAATAAAAATAAATACATGAATAATAATAAAAATGAATGAATGGTATATTATTATAATCAGGAAAAGTTGCGTTGTGAAATAAGCTTGGAGGTATAAAAATTCAGAAAAATTAATTCAGAATATAATTATTATGTCAGCTCACTCTAAATCTACAGACCTTGAATTACTTCGAATCGAAAGTTTAAAAAAAACCCATCTGCCACTGTTGCTGCTGTTACTAAAAGTGTGCTACTGGTTAATGCAACCTGTTGGTCTTTTGAGCCTAATATTCAATTAGTATTAAAGTATTTAATAGTATTATTATTCAATTAGTATAGAATTAAGTACTAATCACTATTAATGCGTGTGTTAATTATCCAATTATTGACAAAATTATTGACCGAAAATGTGTATGATAGTTGTTTTTATATTCAGTAAACGTTTGAGAGCTTTTGAAGAATTTTATATTTCAAATATTTTCCCTTCGGTTTATTCTCGACGGGATTTTCCAAACTTTCGTAATTTATTCCGAGAAAATCGTCTGAATGATTTTTCTGAAAAACATTCCCAACCTATAATGGTATGACACCAATATGCAGAAAAAGTTTCAAGTGAATTGGTATTTTTCCTTACCCGTACGCCGCGCACAAATTGAAAAAAAAAAAAACGAAGCCTGATTTTTTTCGATACGTAGAATGGCAGTCCTACGCTCATCCAAAAAGATGGATTGGCTACTTTTCCTGATCTGATCACAAAAAAGGAAGACCGATTTTTGTCTGGATGTTGAATGGAAGTTTTCGCAACGCTCATCTAAAAAACGAAAAGGTTCAAGAATGAAGATTGAATATTTTTTCCTCCCAATGCAAATGTTTTATGCTAGGAAAACGCAGTAGGCCCTATGCGTTGTGAGATGAGCTTAGAAGTATGAAAATGTAGAATGTGAAATATTCTGCGGGCCCTGAATTATACCTTTCACCTGTTGATATTTATATAGTGCAACTTGTTGCACTTGCATCTTGCAACAACTTTTGATCATATATTATTCAATACTAGGAAAACGCCTTATATGCGTTGTGAGATGAGCTTAGAAGTATGGAAATGTAGAATTAAGAACATTTTGTCAGCTCAATGTACATATACAGGCCATGGATCACTTCAAAGGTTTAAGAACTGCGGCTGTCTGTTGGTATATAACCTTGGTTTCCAAAACAATTATACCAGTGCCTTCTTCATATCCATCACAGATTTAAACGTTTTAATTTATTGGTGACAGTTGTTGCTCACATTTAATAGTTTCTTAATTGCTTTCCCAATTGCTTTTATTGATGTGTAAAAAAGTACATTAAAAATGTGTTTTCTTAGTTATTTCACATCCGATTGTTCCATAAGTCGCTTAAAATGTGTATGATAGTTCTTCCCACATTCAGTATAAATTTGAGAGCTTTTGAAAAAAAAAATATTTCAAGTATTTCTCCCCCGGCCTATTCTTATGGGGAATTTCCATACTTTCCAATTTTTTCTGGAAAACCGTCCGATCGATTTTTCTCAAAAACAATCCCACCTATTCTGGTATAACACCAATTCGTAAAAAAAGGCAGTAGGCCCTATGCGTTGTGAGATGAGCTTAGAAGTATGAAAATGTAGAATGTGAAATATTCTGCGGGCCCTGAATTATACCTTTCACCTGTTGATATTTATATAGTGCAACTTGTTGCACTTGCATCTTGCAACAACTTTTGATCATATATTATTCAATACTAGGAAAACGCCTTATATGCGTTGTGAGATGAGCTTAGAAGTATGGAAATGTAGAATTAAGAACATTTTGTCAGCTCAATGTACATATACAGGCCATGGATCACTTCAAAGGTTTAAGAACTGCGGCTGTCTGTTGGTATATAAACCTTGGTTTCCAAACAATTATACCAGTGCCTTCTTCATATCCATCACAGATTTTAAACGTTTTAATTTATTGGTGACAGTTGTTGCTCACATTTAATAGTTTCTTAATTGCTTTCCCAATTGCTTTTATTGATGTGTAAAAAAGTACATTAAAAATGTGTTTTCTTAGTTATTTCACATCCGATTGTTCCATAAGTCGCTTAAAATGTGTATGATAGTTCTTCCCACATTCAGTATAAATTTGAGAGCTTTTGAAAAATTTTTGTTTTCCAAGTATTTCTCCCCGGCCTATTCTTATGGGGAATTTCCATACTTTTCAAATTTTTTCCGGAGACACCGTTCGACCGATTTTTCTGAAAAACAATCCCAACCTATTCTGGTATAACACCAATTCAGGAAAAAAGTTTCGAGTTGATTGAAACTTTTTCCTGACCTGTATGCCGCGTACAAAATTACACACAAAAAAAAAAAAAAAAAAAAAAACATAAAAACCAAGCCCAAAATTTTTCGGGTTATGGAATGAAAATCTTCGCTACGCTCATCTAAAAATCACTGAAAATGTATATGACAGTTTGTTTTATACTCAGAAGTTGTATTTCTCCCGTTGTCTATTGTAGGCCTAACATGCCCCACGGAGTAGCTGTCGATATCGATAACTTTTCGGATTAATTTTCAAAATATATTTCAACTTTTCTCGCCATGTTATTTGTATGGGTATTTCCAAAACTTTGATAATAATCAATTTTTGCAATCATCAATCTACGACCGATTGTTATCCAACCCAAAACAATACAGTTCTACGTTAGAAGATGAGTAGTGCCTAGAAAAAGTTTCATGTTGATCAGTTCTGCCTTGCTACCTATGTATTGAGCATACAAAATTAATTTTAAAAATTTAGCAGAATGTATATCGTCGTTCTCGTCAGAAAATTAATAAAACAATTCTCTAGTTGGTTATTGATATCGATTTTTACTATTCATTTTTTTCAAATTCTTTTTTCATAGTACTAAGTACCGTACCTGTACATTGAAAAAATATCAACACTCATGATGGTGTGGTAAGAGGAGTGTGAGGAGTCTGTAGAGGCGGGTGACCTAGATGCCGGAGTACTAGGTTCGAGCTCCTTATGAGCACCTTGGCCAGCTATGGGCGCTCCCTCCCCTTCCTACAGCAATCCTCTACACCGTACACCTAAATCCATGCACCGAAGCGAGCACAAGAGCACCTTTCAGTCAGTCAGTAAGTCAGTCAGCGGTTCAACTCCAGCGTACACTCCACGAACTTTGGTTGTTTCTTTCCGTGTCCTTGCTACGCTAAGATGCACGTGACGAGGGTGAGTATTGAGTGACAGGAATAATAAGGAAGATTTACGAATTATCGAGGAAATTCTGGAGATTGCTATTCTTGCAGGAATTTTATTTGGATTTTAATGTCATATTGATTTAATGTACACGATTTACACACATTAAAAATCGAAATACAATTTTGAATTTGAAAACATTTCTCAGTATATGATATTTATTGTATTTTTAGTAATGTATATAACAAATCTATTATTTTTACAAATTCGGGGTACGACTTGGAGAAAAATTCCTTATTGTGGTACAGGAATGTCTATATGTTTCAACTTTGGACATCTAGGCCTATAGTTTCAAAGGTTCAGATAGTTATTTTCTAAATTATTGTTCTACACTTCAATTCTATAATTTTATATGAAATTTAAATTATATAAAAATTATATAATACTTTTATAAAATTCTATAATTAAAATATTTCAATTATATAATTTTCTTGGATCAATAAGACTTCTTGAGGATCTCAATTTCTCTCTTTAGGTTGTTCTCGTATATATCATCACCACTGTTGACAACAATATCAATAAACAATTCAATATTGACATCTGTCTCTATAGGCCAAGTTGAGATATAGTCGAGAATGTTTCGGTGTATGACTGACTCTAGGTCATGGGACTCATTGTTTGGTAAAGCTGTCATCAGTCAACATAAGTCATTGTTATAAATTACAACGGTGCTATGTAATGTTTGCAAGGTTGGGTGCTATACGCTTCTTCACAGGACAGCAGACTTGGGATTACAGAGAGCATGCAATAAATCTGTAATAGAAACATAGTTTACAATAGCTTGCTATGACAATGGACAAAATGTCAGTTTAATAGCTTTTTTCCACAATTTTCCTGTTACAGTAATTGATATTTAATTTCTTCATCGTTATATACTCCACACATTTATAACAATGAAAGAAAGCTAAATAAATGATGTAAATTTTTCCTACAAGAATGTCTTCATTTAATTGGTTCCATTGTTGTACTGCATCAAATAATATAAAACGTTGGATGAAAACAAAGGACCGTGTACAGATAGGCCTAGTTATTTTACATAGGGGGATGGGGTGACGGGATGTCTTCTAGGAAACTGAAAGTCCTTGGTCCCGCAGTACAACGGCTATCAGAGGTCAATGACACGAAGGTCACCACGCACCATATGATGTACTGTTACCTTACGGCATTCGATTGCTCGTCATCACGCCTTCTGACGGTTCAGTAGTTCGTCTCGCCTATCGTGTAGTATGGACGAGCGTGGATGTCGAGCAGGCTGGTGGTAGTCCACATTCTTGTGGTGCAGGAAGTTATGTGTGAAGGAATCATCTTCCTGTAATGATTGTCAATATTTTCTTCTCAGGTCAAATATTGCTCAAGGTGCAACCACGATACGTAATTTTGTTCGATGATGTGGTCTACTTCCAAGAATATGTATTGTGTTGTTAAAACATCGTTCTTCGAGCCGTATTTTTTTTGGAAATAATATTTTTGAGTGTTGACTTTTGAAAGGAATAAAAATTTAATACAAAAAATGTGACAATTGGAAAACAGAATTATCATTACTCACACCAAACCAAATTTAATACCCTATAACAATACGTTTAGAATTGTTTCAAAAAGTCACAGTGAAGATCAAAACCATCAAAAAAACAATAACAAAACCAAAACTTTGATTGTCCTAATAGATCCTACCAAATTTGCATAGTTGGTGGACACAATTTTTCACATCAATTTTTCACAACAAAACCAAAACTTTGATTGTTCTAATAGATCCTACCAGAAAGAAATTTGCATAGTTGGTGGACACAATTGTTCACGTCAATTTTCATTCAAAGTTCAAATTTTGGAAAACCTCTTGAATTGCTATTCAAGAAATTAAGTTTTTTTTACTGAATTGAAGGATATCATTATTGTCACACAGGGATACTCTATGGTCTAAATTTTTCCAAAAAAATTATTGTATCTTCAATTGTTTCAATGATTTTTTTACATTCTCACACCTTGCCAATCACAATAAAACATAATGGTCTATTCATGTTTGATAAGAAAAAGAACAGCAATATGGCAGACGAATGTTTACAAAAAATCCTATCAACAATGTAATCTTCTAATGAATATTATTGTTGAAAATATATTTTTTCTTTTATCTCTTTTCACAAGTTCCATTTTTTCAGCACCAACAGCGTATCTGCAACTTTTTCTGTTGAATTATAAACTTAATGTTTGTGACCAGCCCACTAACTTATTGCTGATTCCTTTCTCTAAATTGCTAGATCGTGCTAGTTGTGATGATTGCGACGGGAGCAGTAGCGGTAGACCAGCCGCCCGAAGGGTACTACGCATGGATCGAATCACCCAATGCAGCACCTCCTAAGGTCAAACCACCCCCGTATTCACACTCTCACCAACCATGCCCTGGCATACATGGCAACAAAAAGGCTCTGGGTAACAATCTATGTGGTGATCTTAACAAGGGGTTTATACCCTTGAACCCTCTCGGACACAAAGGCTATCCTTTGTAAGTATAATTGTCTGAACGTGCAATATTTTATTACAAATAATCAATCGGGTGAAAAAAATTATTCTATGCTTAGGGGTTTTTGTTTTTACAATCAACCTGTAATATTAAAAATATGTATATGAAGTTATTTTTGTAATTTTCATCAAGTTTTTGAATTAGAATAGAAAGAAAATTTTATAATAATTCAATCTGCAATTTTATATACGATGAAAACGAGCAACAGTGAACAAAATATCAACTTGACTAGAGCTATTATTCAATCTGTTTACTATGGCATGGAACAGTATCATTTGTACCGTTTATTCTGTGTTATCAAAATTAATAACTATTTTGGATTTAGAATTATGTTATTCAAAACAGTAAATAACTTGAGATTTTTGCTATGGGGTTGTCCATAAATGATGTCACACAATTTTAGGGTATATCGATATATACCCCCCCCCCCCCCCCCCCCTTGTCCGAGTTGGTCACAGAGATGATGACCCTCCTTTGATGATGTCACAATCCAGCCAATATTTACCCCCCTTCTCACAATGAAATTTTTCATGCAAATTTGAGAAAACCGGGGTTGGGATATTGAAAAAAAGTTTTCCACGATTTTTTAGTCCCCCAAATCCCCTAAAAACCACCTAACCACCGAAATTCTGCATAAAAATATAATTTCACACAAATTATATGGTGCCAACTTATTTTCCTGAAAATTGAAAGAAACTAATAATATGTAGTGTGAATGTGGATGTCACATTAGTGTATATCCCACCCTCCCCCATTGTCACACATTGTCACATGGTCATCCCCCTCCCCCCCGAAATGTGGACGTCATTTATGGACAGCCCCTATTTAATTGTGTAATTATCCAATATAAATGTTATCTATACAAATAAATATCTAATTTGTTATACATTGTAAAACTTGAGTAATTCAGCATTTCGTAGAACGAATCACGGCTGTTGATGTGGGTACATGTCACATCTTTGTTTCAGTGAATTGATTAAGAACAAGACTTTAGAGTTCTTCAGCAAGACGTTACCGATCTTGAAGGCTGACGACACGCTACCTAAAGTGGCGCAGTACATACATCACGAGCCAGACCCAGCTAAACAGCATAACACGTAAGATAAACAGTCTTGCCAACTCAATTTATGGAGGTACTTGAGATTTAAAAATGTATCCAGAGGATGTCCACTTTCTAACATCTGAGAAATTTTCGGACTTCAAGATTTATTTAATTTAATTTTGTGATGTGAGAAATTAAATTGTATTTATGTAATCCTAAATAGATGAGTTTGTGAACACCATAGATTTATTCATGTCAATTTTTGAACAAATTAAAACAAAATTTTCAACACATTTTAGCGTCTCTATAATAACACCTGCTGTTAGATTCCGTGGGATAGAGTTTCATTCTGGATGTATTTTCATGGAGTACAATTTTATTAACTGTTTTTGAATATAAAAATACCAGGGGAAGAGTTTCACTGTGGTACAATTTCCGTGGGGTAGAGATGCAGGCAATCCAATTTGTTGATGCCAACATAATAATAGTGGTATTAAATAAAACTGAGGATGGGAGAGAACAGAATAAAGTTTTTCATCATGGCCAATGTGAAGTTTGAATCTTGAGACCTGTTGAAAGAAGGAGAGTGATGCTAGCATTGTTGTTTGCTTAGAATCAAGCGCACCAAGCGTGAGGAAGCGTCACGCCACGTAGTGCCAGGTGGTAGGAAGTTCTGCGACAACCAGGGAGGCATGTAAGTATCAACACTACATCACTTACATCACTCAATGTACCGGTACTCAATTTCTGTGAAATAAAATGAAAAAATTGTAGATTTTTATAGAGACGCCACCGATTATGGATTAATCGATCGGCTATCAATTATGAGAAGTTTGATTATGAGAAATTTGATTATCAGAAATTCGATCATCAGCATTTGATTTCTATTCAGTCTGTATCAGTCAGTAATTGATTGAAGTCAATCAATTATTCATGGTTGTTCATTTCATTAGAGTATTCATTAACGTTTGGAAATTCTATTGAAAAGTTTGCTCTGTGCTTCCAAGTCGATGAACGAGAGTTGGTATCAACGTAGTACAGTTACGAGTGCAGTCACATACCAATTTTTTTAATCATTTTGACGTAATTGTCTGAACATATTATATTGAGAATAAAATTTATTCCATGATAATTTTTTTGCTATTTCATCAAATTTACTCAAATAATCGATTAGGCCCATCGGTTCATTTTTTTAAAGTTACGTTAATCGATTATCATGAAAATTTCACTTGATCAATGTGAATTTTTGACATCCTATGGCGACCCTAGTTTTCTATTTCAAATCCACACTTTGTCTGTTTGTTTTTCAGGATGTGTATGTTGTATAAGGCCCTGACCGGAGAGGCCCTGATTGGTCCAACACATGCCGAAAGGAGAGATGATGACGAACCTGAGGTCAGGGTAATTGATACCTCCCTTCCCCCTACACCCTGCCCTGCCAAGGTAGACTACGCTACCCCTGTGTTCGCACGGAACCACCAAGGCATCTGGAGATACGTCGTGCAGATCCCATACGAAGGGTACTTCACTCAGACCATTGAGGTCACTACTTGCGTGTAAGTTCTATCAACTAAATGTACATTATCGTACAATACCTAGTGTTAGCTATACTACTCTCTCACTTCTTCTTGGGAGAAGTATTGTCAGATAATAATGGGTTCACATATTTATATAAAAAGAAAGTTATTGTAAATTAATCAAGGGGGATCTACCTGCAGCAGTTTAACAATTTCAATATTATCACAATACAACTATTGCAGTAACTTTCCATTTGAAAATATGAAAATATTATAGTGAAAAGTGGTTCATAACATTGGCAGTATCTTCTAAAATACTGTCAATCAATAATAAGCATTGGTTGAAAATATCTTGTTTTACGATTTCATACAAATAAATTCTTTTCACATGAGTTTTTAAAAAAATTGTCTCTCAAGTCATGTTAATCAATTTCGTATGTTGCACTGTTGACGTTTTATGATTATTTAAATTTGGAAATTTCCCTGGCTTTTACCCTCAGCGTCGCGTTTAGACGCAAAGTAGCATTAACAAGTATCAGACACACGGCTATTTCAGATGACGTTCAGTTTCCTAGTGCATAAAATGAGTTCTCCACTTCTTTTCCCTAAGTTTGCAATTGTTACCAACCAGTGGCAGCAGAGTATTATATATTTTACACCTGAGACATATTTTAAGACGTACCATATAGGCCTAAATTTGCATCACTTTTTACTTATATCTGGCTTAGATTTAATCAGTAAATGAGCCACTTGCATTGCTTAATTTAAATCTATTCCGATTGGTTGTCCATGCAGTCAGTCTCGTTGTCATTATCTGGACGGCGGGTGTTTATCCTCCCCTCGCTGGACCAGCCTGCTCGTAGCCGAGATCTTCTACCCCGACACAGTGCTGCCACTACCAGCAAGCAACACCAAGTGGCGTGACCCTGTGAACCCCGATGAGACTAATGGACCACCACCAGTTCACGACTTCCAGAATTATCAGCAGTACTTACGCAAGCGAGCCGGTGGGGTTGCACCATCTGTCACGCAGGCACCAACCACTGCTAAGAAGACAACTAACTGCGATGGAGTGGATGATATTGGCTGTCTTCAGGTAATACCAATAACCACTCAGGTCTGCGAATAATACTACAGAGCCTCAAAATCGTTGGTTTTGGTATAATAATATAAATTTTCGATGGAATCAAAACATGGCTATTCAAAATTCACTTGCAATGAGGAAAGAGAAAAAGGGTTTAAACACTGATTATAGTTTTTTTTTAACCCCTTCGCGGGCTACCAGAATTGTAAGTTATTTACTAATGCCTGTACTTAACATGTACAGTATGAGAGCTTAGTTTGTATATAGTAGTAAATATTTTATTTAGCATTATTGCTAATTTATTTTATTTATATCATAATTATATTTTATAAGTGTGATGGAACAGTAATACAGCCTATGAAAAGATTTGAGAGAAATAGCCTTTTAATCTTGTGATAAGTAATTAAACTGTTCAATCTTCTCATCTAGTATAAAGTTTACTCTAAATAAACTAACTATTGGTGCTGTACTACATCAAGCAATTTATCTTTGCCGTAAGAAGTGATTTGAGCATGGAAATAAACTTGAAGTTAACACACCGCTAAAGTAGTGTCATACTATTTCAGGTGAGACTCTACTACGACTGGTTCTTAGTACCCGGAAGCTGCAAGTGTTGGAGACCAGACTATTTCAACCGTTACATCAGAAGGAAAAACGTCACCCCCGACTTATAGTTTATTATTTCTTATTGCATCATTTCAAACAGGGTTGTCAACGATCATCGATTAATCGACCTCGATCAATTATTTTTCTTTTCATTTATACCGTATATTCATCTACGCTGGTTTGATATGATACCTATGGGTGAGGTATGCAAGGACGTTAGCAGACTTTCATGAAACTTGTTGATGCGTTTTTTTTTTCATCGCCATCCGTATTTGAGAATAATTGATTGATATTCTTGAAAGTTTTTGTCTGCACAGCAATAGAGATTCTTGATTGAAATAATTGATACAGCCATTTGTAATGAAAATAATAATCAAATCTGAGGAAATCCTCTTTTTAAGATATGGAGAAAAAATTAGAGGAAAAAAATTATTGGTAAAGTAATGTGTATATATATATATATATATATATATATATATATATATATACATGTTATTATAAAAGTTGCTTTTTTAAACCATTTGGTTTAATTGCAAGATAATCAAAATACGCACGTTTGAGAAAATGAATTGAATTCTTCTCTCAAGTTTGCACATCATTCAACGAGAAATATATATATTATTTTCCTAGGGAATAAATTAAAAATATTATCGATAAACGATTATTTTAATATAACTATTTACCGATTCACATAAAATAATGGATTAATTTCGATTTGATTATCGATGCATGCATATCGAATGTCAACCCTGGTTTCAACATTATTAACCAAGCACAATTTTTCACAACAATCATTTTTTAAGCTAGCTTTTAATCATGTAAATATTTAGCTTTAATAAGGCACTTGATCATACTATGTATTTTGTATTTATACTTAAGATTTTTAATATTTGTAAGTTTAATGGTTTTATTTTTGACAATGAATCCTCTTCCTCCAGTCCTATCAACCTTTAAAACTATCCATCTAATTCAAAATCCATTGGACCAACTTTTTGACCTTATATTCATCCTGAACTATGATTTAAATGGTATTGTGGAAACTGAAAGGATCTACACTTTTATCTAATTATTTTTGACTAGTAGTTGACAAACTATGTTCAATTATATGTTCAATGAATTACTTATGACAGAGAATCATCTTCATCGACCTTTCAAATGTAACGAACTATCCATCTTATTTAAATTCTATTGGACCAACTTCTTGACCTTATTGTCATCCTGAACTATGCTTTAAACGGTATTGTGGAAGTTGAAAGGATCTACACATATCTAATTATTTTTGACTAGTAGTTGACAACCTTATTTGGAAGTAACTTTAGCAAGTCGTGATGTTCACCTAGTTCATAACTACACCGTAGTACAGCGCTGTCTACCCTAAAAAACGTCCATAAACTCCTATATCGACCTGTTTGAAGTGGGCTACAAGTCATTATGATACAGAAACACATAAAAATATATTACCATCATGTTAGACAAATTGATATGAATGGAAGCAATATACACCTGACTTCGTCTTACATGTTGCACCTGTATTCTGTATAGGCTATACCAGCATAGAAGTGTTAGTTAAGGGCGTATAGGGGTCGATTTAGCGAATTTATATTTTTTTGATAACTTTTGAATGGTATAGTTCCTAAAAAATATCAAAATTCTAGTACAGGGAAAACAAACATCTCTTTAATACCATAAAAATGGTGTGAAATAAAGTTATTTAGGGGGTACATGCACAGTGCTTATAAAAATGGAGAAATTCAACTTTACTATTTTTTCTTTGTTCACGAAGCAGTTTAATGAAATAATAAGTATATCAACTCCAAGATGAGTGTATGTTTTTTAATTATTATGAAATTCTATTGTTGTGAATTTGATCAGTTTTAAGATAATACGTCAATAAATTTCATCAAAATATAGAAAAAACAGTGAAGTTAAATTTCTTCTTTTTTGTAAGCACCAAATTATAACATTTACAGAGGTATACAGCATAAAAAATCATTTTCTGTCTTTATAAGTACCTGTAAAAATCATGCGATATAAGATGAATATTTTTTACTTGTTATATAATGCTGAATTATAGAAAATATTTCTATTAATTTTTTCTCCGGAATTATCATTTTGATATCCTGTTTAGTTCAAACGTTATCGCCATAAAACTGATATTTTAGATAATCAAATCCCATCCACTCTTAAATACCGATACCGATACGTGTTTTTTCCCGTATATTTGGTAGACAATTCAATCATTAATAACTCTCGTGTAGTCTTTAGTAGGGCTAATACGAGAGTTGGCCTACAGAATAACTACAAAAGCCTACAGAAGGCCTACAGAATCTCCGAATGTGTCTATTACTTACAACTCTGTTGACCACCATACCGCATATCTGTTACTTTTAGATAGATAGATTATATTATCTTTTAGGTCAGTGTAATTCAAGAAATTGTCGCACGATCTTACGCAAAGCTCATATCCTCTATAATCATCAATATCTGCCGTTTTGTACAATACATTCAAATTCAATTATAATTTATGTTTCTCGTTCATTACCACATCTATTATTATTACATTTAATTTCTTAATTTTATTGCTATTATTTTATTACTTATTTCTACTTTCGACCATTATGATTCCAAATTTAAAATATCTTTTAGCTGGATCCGCTCGAAGGATCCGGATACCTCGACGTGGTGTGGGGGCTTGCGTGGCCCCGTGATCTCCTGATACATCATCGGGAGCAATTCATGTGTTACATTCGTTCAGTAAGCTGGATCTTCATAGTCATGTATATTAACGATGAGCACCTGTCATCAATAAATGATTTTCCATCTTAATTCAGGCTGTTTTAGGTTATTAAAATTCTCTGCAAAAGCAACAACAACCCGATTTCCTTTCAATCGCTGAAAATTGGGCTTCAAATTGAGTGTTTTTTGAGTAAGTGGGATGAATACAGATTAGATTAGAACAGAAGCTGGGTAAATTTTGAAACAACTATGTTGCTAGCGAACTTTTAACCAGATTAAAGTAGGCCTATTATAAATTGAAAAAATAACTGTGACATATTTTGTTCTATTACATGCAATAATTGGTGCCGAAAAATTGAAGAAAAAAATGGAAAGAACTTTTGTTAAGGAGCTTATTATAGCTATGACAGCTGAGGTGCGATTTCTTGTTTTCATCTATAAAAAGCCCTATAAAAGGTACCCTACATACAGGTAATTTATATTCATCTGCTAATTCCTGTGTGGTCTGGAAGGCTTATATTACGCAATCTAAGACGTAATGTAATGATAGGCGATTACCGAGAACAATAGTTAATTAAAGTTTTGATGTAAAAATACTTGCCTTCCGTCCGATTTATATATATGGAGTAGTCCAGGGTAAAAGTACGCACCGGGCAAAAGTCCTATTTGTAAATTCACAGGAAAACATTTTAGTTTGAAAACCATTGGTTCTAAAAGTTCTCAAGGACACCTATGGACGGAGAAGTGTGCCTAGTTTGAGGTGTTTCAAGGAAAAACTGTGTGAATTACGAGGTAACGTACGAGGTACAAGCAGAAAGATTTCTGCTTGTACAAAATTTATTTTGTCTCTCGCGAAAAGTATGTAGGCCTATCTCTCAATATTATTTAATGGTTCATACGTTGATTGCGAAATAAGTGCGATATCTCGATAGACATCAAATATAATAATACATGTTTTCGTAAATTGACTTTCAACTAAAACTATCAACGAAAACAAAGTTGGATTTGTTGTGGGGCACGAGCCCTATTCAGAGTAAGCATAGAAGGCCAGACCTATCATACGCAGCAAATTAACTTTGTGGACATTATGGGCACTGCCTATATGATATAATAGGAAATGTCAAATGCGATTTGTGCTAATCAATAGGTCCATTCCTGCACTAAACCATTGATTATTATTTCTTGATTTTTTAATTTTTTTAATTCGAATATAAAAATAATACAAAAAACTGAGAAAAAAGATATTTTGCTATAATGTGGTTTTAATGTAATTTTTTTACATTCAAGTATTTACTTAACTCTATATTTTTATTATTTTGTCAACCTAAAATATACATTTGTAGGCCTAATCATCTTAAAAACTTTTATATGTTAGGAATCTTCTCCACTAAAATAGGACTCTTACCCCGGCTGTCGGGACAAAAGTCCGCATTTACGCTCATGTATATTTACTTACATAATTCAGTTACCGTACATCAAATACATATATATATATATATATATATATATTTATATATTTATATATATATAGGCCCATATATATATATATATATATATATATATATATATATATATATATATATATATATATATATATTACATGGCTGAAACATCATTCTTCACTATAACTATACTTTCAAAACCCTAAAAAATATCCTGTGCTTCCCACTTCTCAATTTACCCAAAAGTGCGCACTTTTGCCCCGGACTACTCTATGTTAGGCCTATGTACCACATACATATGTATGTATGCCTAATAACTTGCTACCGTCCTTACCGCCCGCGGTACAGCTGTCATCGGTAAGATGGAAGTGTAAACAAACATGTCGCATACGTAGCTGTCAATCACTGCAGCCAACATTGTATGTTTATCTGGTGCGTTTAATGGATTATGTTGGCCTGCCTGCAACACTGACTGACTGAAGTTTATGACGTGTGGTAAAACACCTTTAAATAAACATGTCATGGATTCCATCAACGCTGGCGCTCAATAATAACAACGAGAGAGAGTATAGCACAGAGAGAGAGAGAGAGAAGAGAGAGAGAGGGGGGGGGAGGATGAACTTGAAATTGAGTTATCTTTTGTCAGCGGTGGTTTGGTTTTGGCTCGCAATCGAATCTTCGTTGAAAGCTTTTGCTTGAAACACAAGCCTCGTCCCCAACCTCAAGAAGATTGCTGGCTAAAGTGACCCTCTGCTAACTTCACCCTGCTTGGTGATTGGTCATATAGAGTTGAGACAACAATTAAATGTTTTATCATCAATTCTTCGTTCTGTCCATCATAAGATACGTATGCCTATATAGAAAAAAACATTACCGGTAACGATACAGTCAATTAGACAGTTATTGTAAAACTATTGTTATAATTGTGTTATATATGTAGAGGTAAGCGGAAGTCCTATAGTTCTTCTTGTATGTTGATATTGTTATAACTGTATAAGTGGAGGTGCCGTGAAGATGGTATGAACGTATGTGCATACATGATGGTAGGGTGCATTTAACACATGGATGGAGGTGCCAGGTTTACAAAACTGGGTGGAGATGCCAGAATTATGGTGTCGGAGTCTAGTAGCCTGAGATATGAACCAGTTATTGAAAAACTGTTGTTATAATTGTACGTATTGTAGGCCTATTATAATTGTGTTATATTGTGTAAGTAAGCGGAAGTCCTAGTTTTCCCTGTATGTTGATATCGTTATTTCTACAAGTGGAGGTGCCGTGTAGATGGTATGAACTTATGAAGGGTGCATGTAAAACATTGGATGGAGGTGCCAGGCGTACAAAACTGAGTGGAGGTGCCAGAATTATGATGCCGGAGTCTAGTAGCCTGAGGTATTAGCCAGTTACTGTAAAACTATCGCCACAATTGTACGTATTGTATTATACATAACACAGGGTTATACATGTAGAGGTAAGCGAAAGTCCTGGTTTTTCTTGTATGTTGATACTGTATATTGTACAAGTGGAGGTGCCGTGAAGATGGTATGAACTTATGAAGGGTACGTGTAAAACATTGAATAGGGGTGCCAGGTGTACAAAACCAGCAGGATGGAGGTGCCAGAATTACGATGCCGGAGTCTAGTAGCCTGAGTTAAGTTTCACGAACTGCTATACATATATAAACATGTCTGATTTTATTTTTTAATAGCTTGATTCACGATTATTACCTTTCGGCTCTCTCCGTATAAATACAAAGCCTAAACTTTTTAGAACAAACGGTTGTCACTCGATAGAAAAATTGAAAACGCTAATGAATTTTACAAATATAAAATTTATCGATATATATGGAAAATATCAGTCTATATCGAAAATATCGAACCGAAAAAATGACAATTTTGGTAAGGAACAGAATATGGTGGCAGCAGTAAATGAACGGAACTTGGCTATGCATGGCGTGTAGACGCGCGTTCATTGTTCATTAATCATTACTAACGCTTAGGCCTACCGTTGCACATAAGTGCGGTGACAAGGCCTTAAACTAAATTAGAAAAACTCTTAAACAGGAACAAGATAAAGAAAACAAATAATAATTATTGAAAAACCAACCAACACAATTGCAATACTTTGTGATCTCGGGCTCGATTGTCTGTGGTCTCGGGTTTGAATGTGATACGAAATTGACGGCAGCGTATGCTACTTTTATTCCAACTATAATTACAATATTTGTGATCGATTATCGAATTAACCGGCTACGGAGTATTTCGATATCGAATCGAAGTTCTAAAATATCGAATCCTTCGTAAATATTGCTGTCGAACAGCAACCATAGTAAGGGTGTAACGACTCTCGTCCACATGACGTGTAGTCAAGAAACCTTACTTAGTTTTTTGACCACGGGTTATAGGACAATTAATTAATAATCAAATCCTTCTCGATAGAAAAGTTTCTGGTATACATTGTTAGTGGTAAACAGTTGAACTTACGAACAATTACAAAATAAATTGCGCATATATTTCTACAATGAGATGTATTAACAATGTTACATTGTTGCCAGTTTTTGTGTAACCTTCCGTGGGCCGTATTACATTCTGTTCTTCCTGTCGTGGCGAATATCGATTGCTATCGGGTACTTTACGTCACCTTTCGCACAGTGTTGTCATAACATAAAACCAACCACAAAAACCTAATATTTCACTAAACTGTCCAACTTCTTATGTCAAGTAATTTATCGGTATATTTGAGGTCGACTGAGCGCACAGTTGACTGCGCAGCAAGTGATATGTCTTAGAATTGGGAGGGGATGGGGGGGGGGGGGAGGAGTGGATTTGTTTTGTCAGAGATATTCAGTGGGTTTGCAGGGATAGCCCATTAGCTTAGAGACCACAGTGACCAACAATATGCTTCAATTTCTATTTGAATCGTTATCTAGAACTTGTGAAGACACGGAAAGAAGTTTTCAAAGTTGAATCAAGAAACTTTTGTCATTTCAGTTTGTGCAATCTTACGTGAACATTTAACGTTCATAATATATAGATCCTTTTCCACCATAACCTAATAACAAAGAAAATCATATCGTTCCTTTGTCATTGAATATATGGAGCTATGTATTCTGCTTGTGTAATTCAAGAAAAACAGAAGCTATAAGCTATGAAATGATCTCTGTTCTCTTTGAAGTTAATACAACACTTTTCAGAGTCGAGTATAGAAGTGCTCCCCAAAAAATTAAAAAGTGATGTTGAAAAGAAACCTCACTTTTTCACGAAAATGTACTCGGTTTATCTTTAAACATTATTCTAATTCTACCCCGGTTCAAGTGAACAACTTGGTTTCTCAGAAAAGTTTATTTTTAGCTGTAAAATTAAGTCAGATGATATGAAATATGTTATTAAAATGATAAAATTTGGACTATGACTTCGTCGTGCGTGTTGGGGCGATTTTGTGTCTATAGCCTAGTTACTATAGGCCTATAATAACTTACATATTATATACTATTTATAAGCTTATACTATATACAGAATATAGGCCTACTATATTTGAATTGTATGTGCTGTTATTATCCCTGCAAGTTTTTACTCCGTAATTCGTGAACTTTCACGACCGCATAGTTCTGCTATTATCTATTTGATTTAGGTTTCGTTGTGATACAATAGAGAAAAATCGCGAGAAAAATCTAGGTTTATGCCATTGCATTTTAGCATTTTGATGAAATAGGCTTGCTCGTATTGAACTCGAACGAAAGCGAGCGATTGAGTTCATCTATAGAGCGCCTGCTCGCTTTTAACATTAGAAGACCAAGAATATTGGGGTTTAACGGCGCGTCAACGACATGGTTATATTGCGAAGACCAAGAATATACAAGCTTTCATGCTGTTAATCATCAAGACAGATATAGTTTTCAAAATATAAATGTGATTTTGTCTCATTTTATCGCATTTGATTACCGAAGAAAATGAATAGACGCTGTTTACCCCATGCACATAGAATTATAAAAAAACATATAGGCCTACTACACTCAGTGCTTGATTGATGAACGACCGAGTTCGTCTCGAATGCCTGCCTGCTCTTAAAAAATAATTTCATTAAACTTTTCTCAAGATTTGTTTCGGTTACCCACGCTGTAGACCGCGTATAGCACCCATAGACATAATACGGTAGTAATGTGTCTATGGATGTGTGGGGTGGGCGCCTTCGAGACGTCACCGCGCCGTGGTAAAGAAGACGATCACATGAAGCCGGGCACGGCACGGCTCCCGTCTTGTCAGGGGACATCATAAAACCTCATAAAACACGGCCAGTTCTAATTAGAACGTCCTTGATTCGTTTTACAACTGTTGCTTTGAGAAGAGCCGCCACGGCCTAGTTGATACAGTCACTTCTTGTATATGGCAGGTAAACACAGAACACGTGACTCATGGAGGCCGTGTATTGGTCAAGACTGGAGATGAGCGAATACTGATCTCCATTAAACTTATTGCATCTATATCCTGCTATATCTCACATGTATACGTCTCTTGAAATAAGAGGTGGGATCGGATACAGAAGTTTTTCGTGAAATAGTAGCCAATCGCATGAAATAGGATAGGATTAAACCAGTTGATCATGACAACTTTTGTATAATATGATATTATATTGTTTTAAATAAAAATATAAAAAAAATCCGAGTGTTTTCTTTAGAATGTCCATCGTACTATTCGCTCATCGCTGTGCTTGCGTGACTAACTCTAAACTTCGATAGGATGGCAATTACAGTGCTCAAAGTCAAAGAACATACTAACGGAGTTTGATTTTAAAATAATAATAACTGCATGTACTTTTGATAAATTGCTTTATTTCAAGTAACCATAAGTTGTAATAAAAAGTTTCGAATGGATCTGTTCAGCGCCGCGTTTGACTGTGACGTTGCCGCCTCTGTTCGCCAACAAAAAAGAAACGAAAAAAATGTAAAACTCGAGTTGAGATGAATTGAAACATACTCTTCTATAAAATATCTGTTGAAAACTATAAACTGAAATGTGTCTCACTATCATTTAATGCACAAATTAATTACATAGAATTCTTCACATTCAAATTATAATTAATATTATCTGGCAAAAGATTCGTTGGAAAATTCGGAAGATAAAAAATCGCAACTCATTATTTATAAACTTTTCACCCAGGTTTTAACACGCGTGTTTTGAAAATGGTTTGGCATATCTACAATTTAAATCTTAGATCCACGGACATATTATAGAAAGTATAATTCAATTGACGTGAGAATGTTGGCAATCGACACACATCTGCGCTGCGTCTACGTTCTAGATGTCGGGAACATACACCGTGATTTGAGAGAGCAAACACGATATTATTTGATAAAATGCTAGGCCCTGCCTCTACTTGTTTAAAATATTTAACATATTTAAAGTGATGAGTTATGTAATGAATAAGTGCCTGAATACGAACGTGAGAGTAGGGCTATAGCTCTAACTGGCAGTTTAAAGTTGTTATCACCATGGTTACCAATGCAATTTGTTTTCACTAACTTTCAGATATAAATGCTGACTGGGACTTGATAACACCGGGCCTAATTGTTACTTATATAGGCTATTTATTTTCTCTCTTCAAATCTATTATTGATTTATAATATCAGTTATATTGATTGATTCCTATAGTTTGTATATTTATCCATGTATTACCTCAAAGTGATGTCATTCATTATAGTCATTGTTGTTATAGAGACAAACAACAATGTTTTCCAACTGAAATAAAGTCGAAAACAATTTTTGCTAGTGCTCATTGTTATACCTCGGTTCACTGTGTTATCAGTACATATCTAGAGGACAGTGAGTCATGTTCGGCAGTTCGGGTGATTGGTGTCCGAAGTCAAGTTCCACTCTTCCAGTATCAACTAAAGGGTGCGTTTTCAATAGTTGTATGATTATGTAAGCCTATACACGAAAAAATAGTCTCGTCTAACAATTAGATAATTAAACAAAATCTTTTTGTATAATTATGTAGAGAAAGTCACAGCACTTTGTTAAGTTTGTTTCTAATTGTAAACCACGTCCGGAAAATGAAAATTCCTTCTAAATGCATAGATCTAGCCAGTGAAAATGTGACAGTGATATTTGTGTTTGTTATGTTGGTAGACGTTATCTCGTTGATCTGGATGTATAAAGAATACCGAAATGGATATACTTGGGAAGAGTTACCTGATTTCCACTTCTCGGAAAGTTTTTCGCTGTGGATAACTCTGCTCTACTGAAACCATTGACTAAAGATATACACTGAAACTCTTTCCTCATTTAATCAAATATAGGCCTATTTATTGAATGTCTACTCCATACGGAAAATTTATGTCATAGAAATTCTCACCCTGGGTATTTATATATTTTGAGACAACTCACATCTACACTGGACATGGAAAATCGACCACAAGGGCCACAAGGAAAATCGTTTCTTATATTTCTTATAAAACGTTTCTTATAACATTCAATTGTATTCCAACTCTTCACGTCTAAAACTCATAGCAATTGACTACCAAATGTTGAAACTATCGATGAAATAGGTTTCGAAGATTTGGTCTGTCGAGGAAACAAACTGTCGATGAAATGGGATTTCGAAGATTTAGTCTGTCGAGGAAACGAATTGTCAATGAAATGGGTTTTCGAAGATAGGGATTTCGTGAATGTTTTTTCGAATATGTGGTATTTCGAACGGTTTGTTTTTCAGTGATTAAATGTGCGTCTCGCCAACTGAACGCAAAGAGTGTTTGCTGTCGTGTTCGTTCGTTGTCCGAAATCTAAATGCACGTGTTCATAACTATAGCAAGAATAATGTCCATAAATATACAATAATTTTCGAAGAATTTCTATGGTGTATTCCATTTAATCAATTGTTTAATAAATTATAAATTCCAGTGAAACTTTTCTAGAAGAAGAAATTCAGTAATCCTTTTGGGGTTGAGAAATTTATTAGGCCTACATAAAATAAGTATCTTGTTACGTAGGCCCTATTTTAAATTATTATACGTTTTATTTAATCATATGTCATTTTCATTGTCTAATTTGCTTTGTTGCAAACAACGAACCACATAGCTGATTTCACTGAGCTGATTCATCAGAGTGAACTATTTTGGGTGCAGGAAGGAAAGGGGTGGTGGGAAGGGGGTGGTAACATTTCGTCAGTAGCTCGAAGTCAGGTTTTATAGCAACACTCATATTTCCAGACGTCGGCTTCGAAAACTTTATTATACATTCGACTCACGTAGTCTGTCTCTCTTTTCCTTTATACACACACGAAACCACAACCGGAATTAAGAATTTCATCTTTTTATCATCCGTAATAAAACACTATTAAAGAAAAAGAAAATGAATCTCATCTCGCTTTTCACCAGAGAGTTACTCGCAGCGATCATTTTAATTAATTTAATTTGTTAACTTAATAGGAAAACTGAAATATTAAAAAATGAAAATATTACTCTTCCTCTTCCTCTCTATCGCGCGGAGGGATTAAAAGAAGAAGAACGCGCATACGAAATATACATTCACGAAAAAAGCTATATATTTTAATTCTTTTTCCAAGACGGTCTCATTTCCTAATGTAAACTTTAATTTCTCCGCGTCTCTGAAAACGAATTTTCATTTCAACTTCTCTTCTTCAAGTTTACTTACAAAGCTCTCTCTCTCTCTCTCTCTCTCTCTCTCTCTCTCTCTCTCTCTCTCTCTCTCTCTCTCTCTCTCTCTCTCTCTCTCTCTCTCTCTCTCTCTCTCTCTCTCTCTCTCTCTCTCTCTCTCTCTCTCTCTCTCTCTCTCTCTCTCTCTCTCTCTCTCTCTCTCTCTCTCCCTCTCGCGATTATTGTACAAACAATACGGAGAGCTCGATCGCTCCCAGCACGTCGAGTAGTAGTCCCGAGAATACAGACGCACACGAATCTGGCTATATAATTAACATGAATTATTCAAGTTGGTTTAAAACTATAAGTGTGTATATATATATATATATATATATATATATATATATATATATATATATATATTCATTCTCTTTGCGATGGTTCTTGCGAGAGAAGTGTCGTGTTTGTAGGCACAGTCGGATAAAAAGTCAACTACTTTTACCACCGACTCGCTAGGCCTTGAGTGGGTTTCTACAGTTTGCGGCGAGAGGGGGGGGGGGGGGGGAGGCGCCATCTTTTCAGCTATACTTACAGTCACGTGTGTAGTTCTTCACACGGCCGACGGGTCTTGCCAAATGTTGTTGTTGTTGACCATATTCATTAGTTGAGCGAGTGTGTAGTTAAGTTAACAAAAGGTAGTTAACAAAATCATGTGAAATTATGTTTTTTCTTCTTCTTATATAGCTACCCTAACAAAATCATGTGAAATTATGTTTCTTCTTCTTCTTATAGCTATCAGATTCCTTACCCTAACCTGAACCTGACTTCCAAAGTTCCCATTGATATATTGTATAGTGAAGTCATAAACATAATTTGTCTTGAAAATAGTAATATTGAACACAGCCAAATGAATATGGTCAACAATTAAAACTTCCGAATTTGGCCCTTTTTTTGAAAGGATATCTCTGGAACTCTGGAACCAATAATGATACTTATTTTACCAATCATAGAGAAAACATCATCAAAAGAGGTATCATCATCTCAATTCCAGGATTTATAATCAATTTATTCGTCCTCCAGCATCCGGCACTTTTCCTGAGTCGTGACGTAGACATTACTCGATTCTGTTTATTTTTATATACAGAATCGGACCCATGATCTCTAGAGGACAAAAAATTGATTAGTTTTTTGAAATTGTGATGATGATTTCTGGTTTTCTCAAAAATTAGGGAAATAAATATTGTCACTATTCATATCCAATTTCAGGGTTGTATGAACGGACAGAACTCAATCGTTTGCGCATTCAATAAAGCACCGAGTTCAGAGTACGTGTATTTAATATCAAAATTCTGTATTATAATAAACGTAACTTATTCTTTAGTAATCGAATGAAATCAAAATCAAACTGACAGTTTAAAAATTGGGGTCATGAGATCATGGACTTATATACAGCGTTTTTTGAGTCCATGGGGGGAGTGTAGGCAGGCATTCCCGTTCTGCTGAAGCGCGCGGACGTTCGAGGTGAACTCAATCGTTTGCGTTGTCTGTCACTCGATCCGTGCAGTACGTATTTCATCAAAATTCTGTATTGGCGTGAATTCATTTTTTTGTGTAGTGTAAGTATCGACTGTACGAACTGATAATTATTTAGTGGATTATAAAAGAATTATAGCGAATGAACTTCTTATCACCCTTTTCCCGTTCATGTATTTTTGTCTTATAATTTTGTATACCGGTACCTATTAACTATAATAATTAGCTAATCATTTTCAATTTCCAGTTGAGACAATTGGCTCTATACCAAAACTAAATGAATACTGAACTGATATTTTGAAAACTATGTCATGAGACTTCACGGCGTGATAGCTTCACGACTGACAAACGCCTGTGTCCTCCAGTTATCACGTGATGCCCGAGCTATACACATAGTTTACTTTGAAGATGGTATAGTTAGGTATACATGTACATGCACTTTATTCAACACTTGGAATTCTGATATCATATTGTGATTTTGTGATTGCTGTGTCAAATTTCTGCATAATTTTTGGTCCAATCATTGAAGAAGAAAATCGCCAAACCTTATTAGTGAGTATAAGTTACAGCTACTCTCAGGATGATATAATTCCAGCACGTATAATAAGTATAAGTATCCCAAGTATTCAGTAAAAATTTAGAAAACTTCATGATGCAATATGAAAGTTATGCAATTTACTAGATTTGAGAATTGTCAGGAGAATCTATAATTAATATATAAACAACACAATAATTAATTAGCTTCACTCATTATATATAGAGAAAGGTGCATGTAGACAAGTGTTTTAGAGCTTGAACCAGCAGTAGAAGTCGGTTTTCTGTTTGTTGATACTGTTAGATCCTCTTCAATTGACTGGTTAGCCAGGTTGAAAAATAACTGCATGTATACCGTTGTATCAAGCTATACGTGCTCGTATATTAGTGTGGATACGTGTACGTATTCCGATCTAGAAAGCTTGATTATATATTCTTCAACAGGAACAAGGAAGGAGTACTTGAGTGATGATGATGAACATGAAGACAGAGGTTAAGTGTTTGGGAGTTTAATACAAAATCTATCAACACACTCACTTGGTCTTTGGTATATCGCAGTAGTGATATAATTAGGCTAATATAATATAATTTATTATATAATATACTTAACTTATATATGAATCACCCCAGCAATAATAACTCTTATAATATAAGATTATACAATAATAATAATTAATAATAGTTAATAATAATAATATGTATACGAAAGAGCTAGAAAGAGATAGAGAGAGACAGAGAGATAAAGTTTGTTTCTTAAAGTCTCTTCCAATCATCACAGAAGAACACGACGTTAAACACAACAATACAATTATAAGAGAGTCTTCATTTGTTTCTGTCACACAGTCATTGTTAGCAATATCAACTTTATGAACTAAATTTCACAGTTTACCAAACCTTAATGGAGAAAAGAACACAAGAAAAAAAATAGTACGTATTCAGTCCGCAAGACTTCTTCGCGCTGATGTTGGCAAGTTGTTCCAATAGTTCCACATTGGCGCTGATGATCGTCTCCGTAGAAACAGTTATTATGAAGGTTTGGAATACTGTGAAGCGGTGTATTTATAAAGTTGGTATTGACGTTTGTCGCACTGACGCACGAACACGACGCCGAGTATTGTATCTCACACTATGTGCGAGCAAGAGAGTGATAAGGGGAGGTATGGGGGAGGGGGCGTGGTCATGGGGGGCGGGGCATACACAAGTCCATAGGATACACATCGCGTTATGGGCTAGAAGTGTCCTGTTGCAGACTGTCATCGCTCTCCAAATACGTGACGTAACTGTCCGTACTGTCCGGATGCATCATGTCCCCGGGGGGTGGACCACCCCCCATGTGTGAGTCGGGAGGTGGCGGTGGCGGGTGGCCGTGTAGCTCATAGCCGTGCATCTAGAACACAAGACACATATACAAATGAGTATCGACGCTTTTAGCATTCATATATGCAATGAGTATGTTCGTACAGTATTTACAACGCTTTCTTGATCATCAAGGGTTCTATAAAGACGATTCTGAGAGAAAAAGGAGCGCACAATACCAATGAGGAAGGAGAAGGATATATATATATATATGTTTATTCGTGCCAGAGAGAAAGAGGGTTTCGATTGGTCGTCTTCCTTTGTCCATTATCACTAACGGCTACATAGGAGTATTGACCCACCGTGATCACTACGAGATGGTCAATTCCAGAGATAAAGGACGTTCAGGATATTCAGGACTTCCAGAGGAATATATTATCGTTCAGACAACGAAAATTAAAAAGAAACTAAAAAAAATGTTAGAAAAGGATAAAGATTGAACTCACAAATTTCGTTCTATACCCTGCGAAAGAAGCTCCGCGCAATTGATGTGGTAAATGATGTGAAATTCAGGACCTGACTAGGTTATGAACCCAGTTTTAACCCAGTCCAAACCCAGAAAGACCAAGTCTTTCTTTCCAAAGAAAGACCACCTTGACCACAGCTATATATACACTTCAAGCCATGACGCAACGAAGCCAGCCTGCATGCCGAGAACGTAGAATAATATATACGATCGTTCATTGGTGGAACGGAGCTCTCAAAAGACAAAGAGAAAAGGCAGAGTCATGATTCTGTGATATCAATTATTTCATCGGAAGATACATTAGCGAGCTAGAGTTTATAACAGCTCAAGAGAGCGAGAGAGCGAGAGAGATAGAGAGACCCAATCTGAATAATTACAGACTAAGGCTTGTCGTACAAGAACGAGTATCCCCCCCCACCCTCCTACCTCCCCGTCATCACGGCGCTTCAGTGCCCGCCGTGGACCCTTTTAACGTCCCTTCTCCCCGACCTCCTAAACTACCACCTCCCTCACCCACTTCTCTGCCAGCCAGTCTTTTTGCTCTCCGAGTGAAATTACCGGCCTAATAAGGAAGGCACTCGACACCACTGATCGTCGTTCTTGATGCTTGCGGGACGGTGGCTCGTTGCCCCAAGCATAGAGTGCTTGTATAAATCATATCTTTCATAACAAGACTTTCAAGTGTACCAACGTCTGAAAATATTGTAAAGATGACAGGTTCGTGTCACAGTAGCTGGCAGTAGTTCTGGGTTATGGGCCTGTATGTAACATTCATGACTCTGTATTATTGCCACGGCAAATAGAGCAAATGGTGGACAAACAAGCAAATACGACATCAAAAATTTGGGTCGACATCACGGCCTTCTTGACGAGGTCTATCAACAATGAGACAAACGAAAAAGACAACGTAAGAACATTGGGTGGAAATACGGAAAATTCCCTCAAACGCTCTACTCACAACCACGGTCATGGCGTTTTTCTATTTTTAAAGGACATCACAACTTTGAAACTAGATTTCAATGAATAATGACGATATTTATCTCCCTAATTTTGGAGAAAACTAGAAATCATCATCACAATAATTTCAGAAAGTAAAATTATTTTTTTGCCCTCCAGATACCATGAGTCATGACGTAGGCACGCAGTATGACGTAGGGATTCTGTATAGGAACATGGATAGAATCGAGTAATATCTACGTCACGACTCAGAAAAAGGACTGGGTCCTGAGGGACGAATAAGTAAATTAGAACTCCCGAAATTTAGATACTTATTTATTTCTAGTTTTCTCTTAAATTAGGGAATTACATATTGTCCTCATTCCTCAAAATTGAGTCTCAGGGTTGTTATGTCCTTCAACAATATTTATTTAAAAAAAATAATAAAAACGTCTGATTTTAAATCACGCGTCGATTTGACTCGAGTCCCTGTACATGCGTGTGGTGCGTGTGGTCTCGACGAATGGCACGGCGTGAGGCAAGCCATACGCATGATGCGTGACAACTGATGGAGGACATAGCGGTACGCATGCACTATACACATATTACGACGAGCACAGCGATATCTGCTAATCAACTCAATCGGTGTTCTGCCTCATTATGTGTACGTGTCGCGTTACGTAAAGAGGAGAAGCTGACCAATAGGAAGGGATTATTGGCTATAAATATACTTATAAATATAATAGGCCTATTCTTGTAATAATTGGACAACAATATCCCTCAAATTGCGTTTTCTCCAATCACAACTTCAGTATTAGTTTGTTTGCCTCATCATTTCTAGTTCCTATTGCTGTGGTAACCCCAATTAGACGGTTAGATGAACTTGTTCGTAGACCTAAATAACTGCCAAAATGTCACATTGATAAATTTTGTAAGCCAGTATTTTCACGCTTATTTGTGAACGCACTAGGCTTATAACATTATTTAGTATTTTAACACGAGGTAAGCTTGCGGTACGACTGAATATAAATATTAAAATAGAGTGTGAGTTGAACGATGTTTATGATGGGTGGACGTGCCGTGATCACAGTAATACAAGGGTGGAAGTGCCAGGTACATGAAGAGATCGTATGATACGGTGATACCATAGATGACTATGCACGGAAATGAAGAAAGCAAGTCGTATCTTTTAAGTTTTTAGGATATTAGACTCTGGTGTCAATAGTGATAATAAAAAAGAAAACACTATAAAATTATGCCTTCTTTGGATGAGTGATGAGCAATGAACGAAAAAGTAATATTGATAACTAGTCAACCTTCCAGAAATTGTATACTCAATTTTTTCTCTTGTACATTGGGCCTGGACACCACAAAGTATAGTGTTGGCATAATAATTCACTTTGAAAATGAGGAATAACTGCCCTAATTTATGTAGGCCTGCTAACTGAGTAATATAGCCTACTGTATCTAAAATGTATTATTGTTGAAAAAATAAGATCATTGTCCGTTTAACGACCCCATCAACAGCTAGCTTATTTGGGGTTACGAATGAGCAGGTGATAATGACACTATGAATTGAAGTGACGATAAGTGAAATTAAGCTTAGAAAAACCCGCTTACCTATGCGCGGGCCTATAATAAACCGACGCCCAACGGAAACTTGAGTCAATTTCTAAAACGGCGCCCACTTATAGCCTGAACTACGGAGCTACAAAAAATTATTACTATAGGTCTATACCTCAAGAAAAAGTAGAAAAAAAAAGATTTTCAAATGATTTGAGAAATACTTCCTATATAACTAAATAAGTAGAATAAATGAGTTTGGTATAGATTGTTGATGGCGGATAAAGAGAGGGTATATGGTGATCAAGTATGATGATCGAGAATATGGCGAGAAAGCGAATGATGATGATGGTCTTAGTTCTTACCTGACTTACCAGATGCTGGAAGGGCGGCGCCGAAGGGTCCATTCTCTCTAGGTCGGTGTGCAAGGCAAAGTCAGAGAGCGCTTTCCATGGCGGTTGGTACGACTGTACTTCGATCGGGTTCATGCCGAGAGGACTCTCGTGCCTTACAGGACTGGACGCCACCATTGGTATGCCTTGCATGCTGCCGTAACCAAGCTTACGACCGTCCTGAAACACAGAAATACGTATACTGTTATAGATTTGTATGCAGAAGAGATGAAGGCGCAAACCATCTCGTTCGCGTTTCGTGTGGAATAGACGAGACGGTCGTAATAACCCTCTTACTTCGTGAATGCTGGTTTAGTTGAACGTAAATTGAAACTAGACTAGACTAATTTCATGGGTGTGTTTATTGTAATTGTATATATTTCTTCAAAAATTGTATTGTAAAGTTTTCTTCTATACCAATGTAAGAATCGAGGGGCTTACAATTCGCAAATTTGGTGTACAACTGATTTCAGGTGTTTTCAGAGATTTCAGGGATTTCAAGAGATTTCAAGCGAATTTCAAATGATTTCAGGGATTTCAAGGGGATTTCAATGGGATTTCATGTCAAGGGAACACCGGATTTCAGAAGTTGTTGACCCCTCGGTAAGACCTATCTGTTTTGTGAATGGTTCGGCCCCCGTTAGGGTGTTGAAATGATGAGAAGGAGCCTAATAGTGCCTAATGTTGCGCTAATAAGGACCAAATAAAAGAATCACACTTGCATTAAAGACTAAGGCCTGGTAATGGTATTACGAAGTCCAGCTAGTCTTATCTTGGAGTTGGTGAAAACAAAAACCACAGGTAACCATAGTGATAACAACTTCAAACTGCCAGTTACAGCTACTCCCACGGTAGTAATTCAGGCACCAAGATGAGTAAGAGGATGGTCGGCCATTACTTGGGCACGAACCCCGGTCTCCTGAATGACGGTTCATCATGACAGCAACTGATCCCCCGTCTCAGTTCTAGAAGAGTATTGAATGTCACCAAGCAAGGCCGACAGTTGAAGTGACCCCCTCCCCCCTACCCCTGCTCCTCGTCGCTTTAAGAGTATGTTGACTTGGACACACAATACTACGCCTGATGCGACCCCAACGCAAACACAACACTGTTTACCCGGTCTGTTCGTTTCCCAGCCACATCGCCATCGGTGACGTGAGTGGAGGGCAAGCCGATGTTTGAGACGCACCGACATCGCCATCTTAGAACTATTTTGAGAAAAATTGAGAAGAAATTTGAAGAATAAGAACCGCATGTGAAATATTGACTCTTATGTTTCAGAAGTTTTGTAATTACTTCTTGGTCATCACGCAACAAGTATTCAAGTATATCCGTGGTTTCAGTATGTCAACATATTCTTATTATAGGCCCTGTACTGATTCTTATTCACAAATTTTCTAGTATTTAACAAAAAATCAAGCCCATCACAACATTTTAAAACATATGACTTGACTGAACCTCAAATATGCCAGGACGCTGCCGACCTGTCTATAGTTAAGGTCGTCGATCAACATGAGAAAAAGTGCCGTTTTATTAATTGTAAACGAGTAGTTGTAGTTTTTTAAGGTATTACGTGCTTTATCGGGACGAAATT
Organism: Brachyptera putata; assembly: GCA_907164805.1. NCBI lineage: Eukaryota > Metazoa > Arthropoda > Insecta > Plecoptera > Taeniopterygidae > Brachyptera > Brachyptera putata. The sequence continues at coordinate 24,198,762 of OU015462.1, read as the reverse complement.
TTACGATGTTAAACGAAATTGCAGCTTTGAAATACGCTTAGGCCTAATCCTTAAATTTGCAGTTAGATTATCGGGCATGTATAAACTTGAAAACATGTTCAAATTTCACTCTTTCCCACTTTCTCTCTTTCTCTTCCTTATACCTTGATAATTTACGCCTTTGTAATCTCTGTGGTATAGCTGTGACTGATCTTAGATGTTTCCATGGGTCAACACATTTCGAAGGTTTTACAATTATTTTGTTGGTATACAGGCCTACCACTTATATTACCCATATTCTATTTATATTTATTTGGTATACCACTGACATTATTTATATTTCTTCTTGAATGATTATTGTTTGTTTAGCGACCCCACCAACATCTAGGTCATTTGGGGATATGAGCAGGTGATAACAAAATTATGAAGTGATAAAAAGTGAAAATACGTTTACAAAAGCCTATGCCTTATACGGGACTCGAACCCACGCCTCATAGTGACTTCCGTTCCTAAAGCAGTGCTTAGGTGACTGAGTTGCGGCGACTTTCTTCTTCCGAAGATACAATTAACTAGGAAAATCGGTTAGGTCGCCGACGACCCGTCGAGGGCTGAATAAAGATGCTATAAACAACCCTTATGGATGTTGGTTCGATGGACAAGTGGAAATGTACGTTGCTGCTTCTGATGTTATTGTCAATATTTGCTTATACTGATGATGAGTGGAGGGGGGGGGGGGGGGGGGTTAAGGGGGATGGCTAGGGAAGGGGGGTTGATAATAAGAACTGTCAGTGACATGATATTGACTTACTCCTGCTTTATGTATCATATAGAGTCCATAGAAAAAAGTCGATTCATGTAGTAATTTCTCTTCATAGCTGGGTCAAATTATAAAATATACGCGGTTTGTATTGCTAGTTTTAGCTTTCTGTCTATTTCAACCTTGTGTTCAATTGAAACTAAATGATTTTGTATGATATTCATGATCGTGTTCCATAGAACAAACGGATAGTACCGATCAAGTTCAACATTTCCCCTGTGGACCCTTATAAAAACAAAATAATTAAACGGTTTCCTTTTTGGATATAATCGGTTCTTCGATTTTTGAGAAATTGACCGTAATATTTTGAAGGATATCTTCCTCTATATTTTTGTAAAATATCAGTTCTATCTCTCTTTGACTATTTTTGAGATAAATGAAACTTGATTGATTATTGTTTGCATGCTTTACATACAATTACCAACTAAGAGATGGGTTACATGGGGGTACGAATGAGCTGGTAGCCTGGTGATGAATAATGGTTAAGCAAAATGCCGAGTGTTTAGCTGGCTGTGAGTTAGAAGGCCGGCCAAATATTACGGACAAAGATAGCGTCGTTTACTCATGAATTTAATGAAGATACTGACACGAATGAAACCTTTCAAAACCAGTACATATTGATATTTAATTCACCGTCTTTTATAGCGACTCGACTACTGGAAGCCGCAGGTCAAATAACGTATACGCATTGCGCTGTCCAATTGAAACGCTCTGGACTTTAGGACTCGACTGGATGAAAGTTGGCTCAGACCCGGTATTCCCAAGTCATAGTTAGCCTTACTCTGAGAGGTAGTGAAAATAAATAGCATAGGTAACCATGGTGATAACAACTTTTAAAAGCCAGTTAGAGCTAATCCCACGTTATAATTCCTGCAGTTGATGGTTTTCCGAAGGTAACCGAGCTTATTTATATGATTACTCAAACTTTCCGATTCATTGCCATCTTATAATAATTTTTTGCTTATCCCAATACATAGTATCAGACAAAAAAAATCCGGGAAAACGAGATAACTATGCGTACCTTCTCTTGTTGCATCTGCTGTTTCAAAAACAACGCTTTCTTCTTATCTTTACATCTCTTGTTCTGGAACCAGACTCGTATGACGCGCGGACTTAGCGACGTCATCTCTACGAGTTGTTCCTTCATGAGGGCGTCGGGTCGGGCATTGGCGTTATAACACGTGCGTAACGTGTGCAATTGTTTCTCGTTGAGCACCGTGCGCACGCGCGTGGGTTTACCGTCGGACGATACCTTGGCCGAGCCTCCGCTCCTGCTGCCTTCACGCACCTTGTGCGACCCGGCGTCCGACGAGTCTGCAACATCGAGATCAGTACCAACACGTTAGACACGGTCGAGAAACAGAATAGGAAAGTTATAGAGAATAGAAAAAAATAAAACATAAAATAGAAAATAAATAAGATATTATGGAAAATAATATAAGTTACCGCGTCGGTTGAGCGAAATCGTTTTTTGGCAATAACTTTGGAACATAAATCAAAATTCTAATAGGCCTACTATAAAACAGATCTCGTTGATACGGTAAGATGTATGCTTGTCTGATTCTTTGTCAAGTCTTCAACTTGACTGCTACAGCAGCGCTCTCTTAGAATGAGAGCGACGAACGACGTAACTCTATAGGTGATAATGAAAGATTTTTCATTCTCGTCAATTGACTTACATGCGACGTCTTGAGTATTTCTTTGGTCAATGCCTATACGTTGATAATAGGCATAGTTGATAAAAATATAAGGTAAACGTTTAACAAATGAATGACATTGATTGAATTTAATCATTTCACACTTTGGCGTAGTTTGTTAATAAAGACAATTATGCCTAGTAAGGCATTGACAGTATTTATAGAGAAGGGGAAACTTGAAAATCTTTCAATACTTTATATAGGTGTGTATTATTTACTTCAATAGCAATGAAATAAAGTATCGATGGATGATAAATTACATGATATAGCTATAAATCAATCAATAAAAACTCAATAAAAACTGCAGTAACTGCAATAATAATACATTGTGAATATTGTAAAAGATATTAGATCTTGAATGCAGAGTCGGTAAAGCAGTTATACTGTAGGATATAGCATTACAGAATATTATTGATATTCATATTCATATTACAGTATGCCTATATACTATTCTCTAGCTATATTACATTTCTACCCATGGCCACTATACTATTTTTGAATATATTGATGGTCATCACTACTCGATTCTACTTTATCGATTCTGAATGTTGAAACTTTCTTGATTATTCACGCTTTATGGAATAAAGGCAGCCAAATGGATATAAAACAGGAATTGATTCATAACGATCATTGGCGATGAATGATATTAATTAGCGTGATATGGCAGAAGTACTTGATATTGTCTATAGTTACATCGATACAAAAAGAATCATACAATTCAAACTAGAATCATTGTCAAAGTGTTTTTTTATTGTCGTCTCAATCTATTCGTTGTGTAGTTGCGTATAGTTGTTTCGGTTTCTTTTATTTTGCTTTTTAGTAGATAAAGTTTATCAAAAAACACCACAAAAAGAAGTGCAAAAAGTTTTAGACAGGATGAAGTCAATTTCTGAATAGATAAAAGGCCTATACGTATCGTGTAGCCTGGAGTCGTCATACGGATATCAAGTAACTATCTCAAATAAATTAATAATAACATTATCAAAAAGTTTATACAAAATTTATGACGACTGGAAAACTAGAAAAAGATTGGAAATTGTTTTTATTATTTTATAGTTGATTAGATGTTATTATTTCATAGTTTAGCCCCAGATATGGTGGGACAACACCCTCTGACCCATTATTTGGAAACAGTATGATGATTATATTATTTTTCAGAATATTTTTTTAAAATAAGGTGCATGCGATATAAAATCGGTATAAATTAGTTTTACTCCATATTTTACTGCTTGATACTGCTTAAGGAGGTATACATTATACATTGTTGATCATCTTTCTACTTAGAATGAAACTAATCCTTTCTCTCTTGTGAAACTGAATCAGCTATGGTGAGCATACCTATAGTGAACTGAAAAGTTGCAGTCATTTCAAAATAAGCTTGAATTTTCCATTTTACAAAAGGTCTGCAATGTTCATATCCTTGTTTTCTTCAATATTGCTTGCGATGTATTTTAGGGGATGATATTATTTATATGACACCCCCAATGCGCATGCCAAGCAGTACGCATGCGCACTAAGTCTGTATTTACATGGGGTGGGGGAGGAGAGCTGCACTTTGTGCATACATTATTAGTTATAAGCCTTCAAGCCATGGCTTAACAGCCAGTGGACTCTAATCCAAGTATATACAAAAGGCAGTGGACTGGACATGTAAAGCTGGACACGGTCCCGTAGAGGGATTATAATGGTACAAGTTGTTAAGTCATGCACTTGCCATTACAACAATGTAAATCAGCCATTGCCATTGTTGGGGAAACGCTACACGCGTGTTGAGAGATCAAGGTGTGAAAAGGAATGATTGAGATGAGTGTATCAGTTAATTGTTTTCACACTGATGTGCTTGCTTGCTTATACTGAAGTTAAGCTACTAACACCAAAAGGAGGATAATTACATTCGACAACTTGATACTAACTGAATATTTTCCCCAATTGGTATATCAATTGATGATTGAATATAATGTTTCATGATACAAATTATACTGAAGAATTATGCGTTATATTAAATTGTTTGCTATGGTACTAACTATTCTAGTTATATATACTATGGCAACCTGAGAAAACACGCCATCTCCCTACAACCGCGAGCAAAACATTCCCTCAAGTATATGTACAAATAGAATTGTTTCAGCAATTGTTCTCTTCTAGTTCCAAACTATAAACTCCAGAGTATAGAGCATACACAATGAGGTCGACAGATGCGTGAGCCTAAGTCAACAATACGTATTTGTCCACGGCCTTCTATAAGATAAACAATGACTTCCTGAGGCAAACAGAGCGGTCATTGTTGTTCAACATCATGGGCTATTGTTGTGTCGACCACACGTTCAATGAGTCACATGGCACTTCAGAGGAAGTAATTGTTAGGAATTAGAAACACGAAAAAGCAATGGACAAGAATAATTAACAATGATCTAATGTTTGAAAACAAAACATATAAAAAAGGTTCGCATTTTCTGCATGTCAATATGTCGAGTAATTGGGAATGAATTGTGTGGTTTTACGGTGCAAAGACGATTTGCACGGATTCCTTTTCGACGCAAAAAATGAAACTCATAGAATAAGCTTATTAGTGCACTTTTCAAGATGAGCGTACATACGCATGACATTTTTGGAAAATATAATTTTTTCGACAATAGTATCCTACTCGAACGGAACAAAAAAAGTAAAAACAAAAGTTCAATTAATGCTTATAATCTTAATCTTAGTCATTTCAGGAAGTGCACCTTCACCTGCAGACTTTGTATAGTGTATATAAATAAATATATAAATAAAGTGGACTATTGTGGGAAGGCATTTCGCTACTCGATTTCCAAATGTTTTTAGAATTAAAAAAAGCCTTCTATTCTGTTTATATATTACACCGTACACACTCGCTAAAAAACGCTATATATTTTGTAGTAATGACAGATGAGGAAGGTGTGAAAATACTTTTGTTGTATATATCGAGCTTTTGTGTAAATTGACGGAAATTAACGAATAATTTGTGTTAACCAAACTGTTGTAGTTCACAACTACACTCTTGTTTAGAAAAGTTGAATGACTGTTGAAATAATACTTCAACAAAGAAGATATTTTTTCGCCATGATTTGTAGGTCTAGGTCTCAACACTGCATGCATGTGTTGATGCACGCGAGCAAACTACACACACACTGGCCTATTCAGGATCAAGGTCACACAAGAATTCTGTCAACATTTTGACAAAATGCTTTAGAAAAGTGTGTAGCGACTTTTGTACAATTGTGAATATAAAGCAAAATATATGTTTTTCTGTGGTTTTGTTAATGTTCACATTTCTTTAACACACTTTTTTTTTTAAAATTATTGATTAGATTTTTCGTTTTAGGTTGATTGGTTAATTTGTCTGACCTGTATGACTTTCACACACAAAAAATATAAAGTACAGGCCTGATTGTCGTCGATACGCGGTAAATATGGAGTAGAATCTTCGCTAAACGCTCATTTAACTATTCATAAAAAAGTTATGAAAATCATGAAACTTGACAGTTATATGAAGTTGTATGAACGCATGTGCGAGTCGATTTAGAGGATATTATATATTTTGGCCTTTGAAGATTATATACGAACTTTATAATGAATATAGGAATATATCAAAAGAATGAATAATCAAAAATATAATAATTACAGCAAGACACACAAATCTTTCTAATAAGCCAACAATATGCATTATGATTTCACACACGTCTTAAACACAAGCGTGAAGAAGGCCGTGGTATCCACCAAAATTGAAAATTAACCACCAAGATGGCGTATATTCTATTGTTTGTCCGGAACATCTATGCATTCGTTGCTATGACTACGAGGTAATATAACGTGAGGAGGCTGTCTTATTTACTTTTATTTATTAGTAACACTGGTCAAGAATCAAGATCCTCATAGCACGACCACTCCAATGATTGCACGGTTTAGTAACTCATGCCTATACTATTATACAAAAAAGAATACCAACAGAGTAAAAGTTCATCAAGATTTGTTTGTTTCTCTCGTTCAGAGCAAATCATAAAGCTCTTGACATATCCATTACCAAATGAACCGTAGAGATTTCCCCGTCATCTTATCTCTCCGCGCACTTCGGCTTAGCTCGGCTTAGTTCGGCTTTAAGTACGGCACCTCCACCAAAGCAACGAGATTACATTGTTTGTGCTACAGTGTATTACATGGATGTGATACGCACCATATTAATGTGTTAGAAGGTAGTTAAAGCCATATCCCTAAGGGTGTTTCCAATAGATTGTGTATTTACATAGAACATTAGTCCGTCTGAATGAATGATAAAGCAGCAGCATTATGCTCGATATCTTATATATACGCATAAAGGCCCTATAGCTTAAGCCAAGCTACAAGATATAACTTCGAAAAACAATGCGTTTGTACGTTATGTCACGAATGAAGTCATGACTCATGAAAAAAAATCTCAAATTTTCTACAAATCAGCAAATGTTAAGACTAAAAAGGACTATAGCCTGATAGAATGAAACTTCATTTCATCCAAGGTGATTATAACTCTACATTTCCCAAATTTAGAAACAACTATGTATGCCTATATAGGCCTATTGTATGAGGCTCCATTCCTGTACGTTTTCATGCAGTGTCAAACATGTGTACAGTATATACACATTTGAAAAGTATTATTGAATTACATTTTTACCATCACATTTATCATTGTAAATTACAAATCCATTGTTCCCTATGTCATATGATTAAAAAATATCCAATGTCTTTAACTTGCCCCAGTTAATCTATATATATTTCAAGTCTTTGAAATTGTTTCGGTAATCTACAATAGTCTATATCATTATAACATCTAAAACTGTCAGAAAATATAATACTTTAGCTTGACGTGAAATTGTGAATATATCGGATAAAATTGAAGCCCTAACAAATCAAGAAAGAGCCGAGTCTAAGGCCTGTAGCCAAGATTATTCTATGAGATTAGGCATATTCGCGAATAAAAATAATGCGTATGAAAAAATACACGATTTACTTCTACAAATCGATTACGTAACTATAGTCCACGGGCGCCTCCACTACCCGGCACCACCACCACTATGTTCCGAAAGTGTACTACATCCATGTTCCGGCAGCAATATAGCGTGCCGCGGTGAGTATATCGATTAGCCGTCAATGAGGCCGCCCTCGCTGCCCCACAAGTTGCGTGCTGCCGTGTGCCGCCCCCCACAAACCCCCGCCCCAACGGTTTAATCTTGTTAAAAGCCACCCACCTCTACCACCGCCATACACGTGCTGCATGGCTGAAACAACGCCTATCTCACTCACTCATTCCACAACACTGACAATCTTGACCCTTTCTTTATCTTTCAGGCTAAACGAGCAAGATGTTGTTTATCAAAACAGATTTATAAAGAAAAATAATATGCCGTCACCGACAGGCTGACAAACTCAAATAGGTTAATTTATACACTTTTATGTATGAAATAGTACCTAGGCCCATACATTCAATATTTTGATTATAATTTTCATATTATAACATATTAAAAATTATAACATAATTCATATTAAAAAAAGAGAGATAACTGAACTGATGTAAACTTATACCACGGGAATGTATACTACTTTACCGTTCCATGAATGTCTATTAATATAAATATCAATTAGCGAAAAAACCCTTGGTCCTGGAAATAATAAAGTAGGAAATTTGTGAAGGTTTCAAACATCAATACTGCAAATTTACTGAGTTCTTGAATTGTAAAAAATGTTCATTTCAAGATATGTTTTAATACTATTAGATTTATTTTATGTGAACAAATTATTTTAATTTCTCTCATCTCAATTAATTTCAAAAATATATCGTTAAATTATTTTTAAAATGATAAAATTAGTATGTCTATCGTCCCGGTAGTAGTTTCCAGTCCCTCTATTATTTCATTTGTGATATACACACATGTATAAATTATACGCATATACTTCATCATTGCATGATATACATTATAGCCTACTTGAATGAAAATCTCGATGAAAATCTTATACTAGTATATAGTATACTATATAGATATGCAGCTTATGGATTTTTAAAAAAATCATCAACTGAATTCAGAATGAAGTAAAATAATTTTGAAGAATCTGTAATAGAATTTCCAGATACTATACTATAGTAATTGTTTAATCTATAGTACAGATTAAAACAGGTAGTATGATTTTCAGGTAGTAATAAAGACGAATATTGTAAAATGTAAATGGTGAATAATACAATTAATAATATTCAAATAAGTTACTATTAGGTTGCAGTATTTCATGGTATAGTATAGTATTTGTACGCGAACAATAAAATGAAAAAGAGTGAAGGTAAAAAAAGTCACATAGCCCATCGTACTGTTTGAAATTCAATATGGTTGGGCTTGGGCATGACCACGGGCATTATACGATGTCACGCACCAACTTAGTGACGACATTGTTGTATATTAAGCCTGGTTCACAATTGCAATATGGAATAGTGATTATGAAATAGCAATAGTGTTATAGGGTACAGTGGCATAGGTGGGCCACAATAGACTCTTATTTTCACTCGTTCACTGCCAACCTAAATCATTATTTTGCCTTGAACGGTTGGAATTTCAGTGGCAGCGGCAACAACCAAGGCCTTCTAAATTATTCCATTTTATTTTTATTATTAAAAATAATATATTAGGCCTTAAAGCAACTGTCAATAGTCATTTTGACATTTATTGAGAATGTCTGATTTGAGTCTCAGAGAAAAATAAATACCCGAAATACATTACGGTATAAGTCACTTGACTACAGTATAGTAACATCATTTGATTGGTCAGAATTTGGCTTCTCATATAATTATGTTATAAGAAATAAGTCATAAGAAATGGATTTTTTTCATTTCTTATGATTCATCACCTAATCACTGTACCCAGTTTCTTATTGTGAACGGTTATACATGGAAACGCCATCATCCATTTCGCTTATAACCTATAACACTATTGCTATTCCATAATCACTATTCCATATTTCAATTGTGAACCAGGCCTAAGAAGAAATTCACAGTCGGTATAAGATCAATCAAATCACGCGTGTGTGTTCTTTAGAAGGCCTTGTGAGATAACCGCTATCTTATCGTGCACTGCCAACTATAGATATCGCCACAGCACAGTGCTCAAAGTATGCCGCTATAAACGAAAACGAAACGATTGGGCGGCTGTGCATAATCGAAGATGTTCACGCGACTCACGTGTCAATATTTGCTCGAACCAAATCACATATTGCACGAGACTGTCTTGTATAAACAGAAGCTTATATATTATCTTTATCCTTTCAACCCTAAATCTTATACGAAACTGTATAACGAGCGTGTGGGTTTATACGAATATATAAGCAGTTACTCCTACCATTTATTACCAGTAAACTTGAAGTGATATTTGGATGAGTGAATCGAAGACTCATCCAAAATGCAATATTCGAAAATGAACATTTTTTTCACACTCCACAGTTCAAACGGATTTTTTTTTGAAGGGTAAAAATTGACATGCATAAATATAAACATCCGACTTGATACTGTACAGTTTCAAGGCGCAATCGGTTGTACCACTTTTGAGAAGAATAATTTAGAAATTTCGGAAAACCACACCCAGAGGGCATATATGAACAAACATTACTTCAAATAACTTCAAATTTCCACGGAATTCAAGTACACGATTATATTTATGACACCATTTTTTTAGATAAATTGTATGAGCCGATTAAATATAAAAATGATTAGACCTGTACGTACTTTTTTTAAAAGCAATTAAAGCTACCAACAATAATCAAAGAAGAAATTAAGGAAATCAACACATAAAACTAATCAGCTAGATCATAAACGGATTGAAGTAATCAGAAAGGCAAATCAGATGTGTATAGGTCTACATATAGCTTTCCATTACATTTCATATAAAATCTCGCTCATCGTACAACTGCGTCAATTGGGCACTGAACGACGGATTTACCTTTCTCAAAGCATGTGCTGCCTGTTCCTAGTAATAAAAAAATGTATTCGTGCAAAATGCATCATAAGCAAATATGAGCGAAGTGGCGATTAAGAATTTAGAGCTTCTTCGAAGATTTGAGAGCTGATGCTTGGGAGACGCAAGGAGTGGACACAGTAGGCCTATAAGCAATGTTGCTTACTTCATTACGAAACAGGAGTTTTCCGGGGGGGAATATTTACACTAATCGACAGGAAAATAATTACTACTCTATTGGAACTTGCTAGAATCCCCAACATTTTAGTGTATACAAATCAAGTAGACGTTGATACCCAACTTCATAACACGGTTTTGTTAATAGGTATATGCCTAAATAGTAGGCCTCATTCTGTGCCGGGTAGTTTACTTGCAGTGCACAGAACTATCGACAATGTAAGAACGAGGGGAACCAAGTAAGAGGATGTTCACTCTAAGAAGGTAGTGGATGGAACCTCGTATAACCTAGCTGTTGGTGCAACGGTAGTGGATGGTGTTCATTGCAACAATTATTGTAACTGACGATGATCGAGGGTATTAATCGTTGTTGAAGCAATACAATTAATGTTACACATGCTACTTGTATCCACGAAAGAAGAAGGCCGTCTACCAACATAACAATCACAAATATCACCATTCTATTTGTCTAACCTTCTCTATGGTCTAACTGTAGAAGTTTCAGGATTAATGTTTTTGTTTTTCAGGATTAGATTTAAGACAACAAAACCACATTTTTCAACAGCAATACATTTCTGGAGCTGCAGCGATTTTCGGTTCTATAATCAAATGAATGTTTACGGTTAGGCCCTTGGTCATTAGGCCTAATTTAGGAAAATCTTTACAGATTTGAGATGTTTGAAAGATGTAGCTACTAGCTATATTTCTAGCCCTAAAACTCGTCGGGTAAAATCATTATACCCTAAAAACAACAGTTATACAAATGTAACGGTGATAACTGTGTTCGGTATGTTGGTACAACACATTCTTCTTTCGTGGATACAATTGTATACCACAGGATTTCAGTCACGATGAATAAGAAAATTTTAGTCTTACCTGAGTTAGTGCCGTCGTTGTTATTATTGTGTAGGTCCCTGTTGTTATTATTATTATTATTGTTGACATTGGTAGTATTGTTATTGTTTTCGCTATTGTTGGCTTTCTCGAGCACCTCGTGGTCCTCCTTGCAGAAGAGGCCATCGTCGCGCAACGCGAACTCGTCGCCGGGCACAAGTTGTCTGGCGCAGGCGCAACACCGGAAACACTCGATGTGGTAGATTTTCGTTTTCGCACGCATCACGAAGTCGTTCTTACTAAAGCTGAGGCCACACTTGTCGCACTTGGTGCCAAATAACCTGAAAAATACACAACGAATTTAGAATTGTACATATGAAGACAGACTTAAAGGACACTGAAACTACACTGAAACTAGATTCTAACGAATGACTATATTCATTTCCCTAATTTTACAGAAAACTACAAATCATCATTGCCATTTCAGAAATTGTACTTCAATGCGTTTTGAAAAACTCATTTATAATTCATCATCCGTTCATTCGTACCCCCAAATAACCTAGCTGTTGGTGATATCATACAGCAAACAGTAATCAGCATGAGTGGCCCTCTTTAGAATGCTGAAATGCTGATAGTTTATGTTGATTTCACTTCAACGACTGTCTGAGATGAAACAAGTACACACGATTGAACGGTATGATCGATTGAGACGGGTATCGAACCAAAGTCTCCTGAGCGTCGTAATGCAGTGCTCTCATTGGCCAGATGGCAACTATAACCCATATTACAAGTCACGTGATCCATACTGCGATTCTAAAATCTAAATCATCACGTTTGGTCACATACTTATATATAATCTTTGATTCATGAGGTTAATGACCTGATTTTCGCAATTGAATATGAAAAATGCGTAGTCTATACGGTCCTAAATTTATAGCCTACTTAAAAAAATCTAAATGTCTGAATAGTGTAGAATTGTTAGTTGGTTAAACTTTAAAGCTACTTTTCTAATGGTTCGAAAATTCGATCCTTTATTTAGAAAATTGAGAAAAGTTCCTTGATGAAAATAAAGAAAATGGACAGTCTTTTCTATGAAATTTCTTCATTGGATTGATGGGCAATCTAAAAGTTGATGTAATATTTCGATTTTAGAAAAACTTATATAATATATAGGCCTATTAATTTTACACGATAATTGTTTTCGTACAAAATAAAATTAATTTGAAAAACAGTTTGTGGTCGTTGAAAGACATAAGCGTTTTATGCAGTAAATATAGTGGGTTTTGAAGGAATTGGGATAGCTTGTTCCGTATAGGGTTGGGTTGTTTTTAAGATACAATTGATTTTCTGCAACATCGAGTCCTAGCCCTACTTTAACACAAACCTATTTAAAATTCCAATGCATGGGAAAAATATTCACGTCTCTCATAATGCATACATTTTTGTAAAAGTTCATGGCATTCTCATTCGCACCCCCATATAACTCTGTCGTTGATGGGGTACTTAATCAAACAGTATCATAATCATAAAGGAAGTTCCCTCTAAACTGAGCTAAAACTTCAAGCACCACTATTTTAATCGCAAGTTACAGCTCAATATGAGACATCACCAGCATGCGTGAATAATGCGTGTGTGGTCCCCTCCCCCCTCCCCCCACGGTGTAACACAATCCTCGAACCCACGACCCCGCCGCGTTATGTCACGTCCTTGTTTACCCTCGGGACCCTGTATGAGCTGAGGGGGATCTCGAGTTTCATGAATAAACACAAGATCAACCGCTTTATACTAAGAAAATAAGCCCTCCCTCCTATTCCTCACCCACCCTCAACCCACTGCAGTCCCGAGCTATTTGCATGCGTGTGGAGGGGGCGACACACGGGGGAGACAAACATGCCAGCAACTCTTTCTGCCATTCCTTGACTTTTATTCAACACAAGTCTACATTCTGTAGATTTAGTCACATCATTAATTACATCAGGGACTGTAGTCTATAACGTCACAGTAAAAACAATTGACAAGCACGTGAACGGGCTAATTAAACACTGTCAATGGAAGTAAACACCCACTTACGCCATGAATCAGTACCAAGTCTGCTTGATCATTCGAATCAGCTGATAAATATACTAATTACATAAAATCACGATTTTTCTCGGTATACAAGCTCCTCCCAAGCAATGGTTATTTTATTTGCCAATTAATTAGTAAGAGCTAATTAGAATTGATGCCTAAAAAATTTAAAGATCTTTCTATGTATAATGTATACAATACAACCATAAAAGTGCAGTGAGTTCTATAGCGTCTGGCATCGACGAAAGACATTACTTGGGGTTTATAATATTAGCATTAACCTATATAAATTGATAAATCGAACAGTTACTGGGATGTTGCATGGGTATAGAAATTTTGCCATCTGAATTATACAGTACATAGGCCTATCATCTTTAGTCTATGATACTATTTAGGCAGGCCTAGCTAACTTGTTGACACGTTCATGTGGGTTAGGTTTAAAGTGGTTCAGAAGGATCCTTCAAATTATCTATTTCAATTTTAACATGATTTATTATTGATAACTATTCATAGGCCTACATCTTACACATTTTAAGGAAGGGATTGGTTCACTTGATTGCATGGTCATGGGATCAGCTATACCAGCACTCCTTCGCCGATTTTACCGTGTGTCGACATCTATAGATATAGGTCATTTTACGCCAAACATATGTACCAATTACGCACACAAAATCATACGTCACTTTTTTCTGTCAAATCTGGGTGGGTTTCCAAGAAATAAATATATTTGTTTATTTCACTTTTATTGACAAACGCAGCAAGCAGTATTCATTTCTGAGAGCACACCAAATGCACCCTGTCCAGCTAAAAATTCGGCTCCACAAAAGTGGGCACAGAGATCAGCTGAAGAGATCATTGCCCCAAAAATTGGACTATAGCTAATTAGTTATAATGACGATAGCTGTAATCCAAGCCAAGATGAATAATACTCTCAAAAAGTGGACACCAAACAGATCCCAACAAACCAACCCCTCCATGCATAAACCTTGATAGGCCTACAGCGAGATGCATTGAGAGTTGCGTTGGTTCGCCGTGTTCAGACGAGGCCGGCGAACCAACGCAACCCTCAATGCATCTTGACATACAGTCATTATAGTGACGTTCAGATGGACTTTTTTGGCGCAATTCGGGTCAGTCAACTGAAACACCACTTCATTTATTCACATTATTTTGTAGATATATTAACAAAATCTGTACTTCTCCTGTATTAAAATTCTGACGTCAATACCGTTCAAAAAGTATCACCAAAAAACTGACATTTCACTATATAAACCGTGAATATATAACGGTGACATTTGCCTTCATTAATTGCTCTATGGTACGTAACTTGAAACGTCGTTAGAATTGTGAACTCACCTGACATAATCTCTCTTGCAATACGTTTTGCCGTCTCTCACAAAACACGTACAACTTTCGTCAAGGAATTGATGACATTCGGCACACTTTAGGCACGCCGCGTGCCATTCGAGGTCCGGTGCCACGCGCAGGATGTACTGGTCGTGAATCTGCGCTCCACAGCCGACGCACAAGCTCAGCCTTCGCTTCTCTGGAACAATTAAACATGACAGCTTATAGCAGGCGTTTTGAGACGAGAATACTGACCACAGAGAGCTGATATATATACCCAAGCTCTTTGGAATTGAAAACATTGAAATCGTATAGGATAAGAAGGTCTTTGCCCGAAACTATGTAGGCTAAACTTTTACGGGAAATGTATAGGGACTATAGGGAGATAATATATTCATCAGGTTACCATAGAAATCATTTGGGAAAGTTGGGTGCAAATGAACCAGGGCCTATTTTGAAGTTTTTATTGGAGCACAATTTGGGGAACATAGTTGATCACTTTATAACTATGTGTGACATCACTTGAGAGAAGCCTATTGGATATTATAGGACGTGTATGATGCTATCATAGTATTTGGGACTATGGCCTATATTTGTAATTAAAAATATAAATTTAAAATTATCAAGAATTTTCAAGAATTGTTCAAATATTCAAGAATTTTCAACAAATAGTGATGATACAAATTTTCAATTGTCGTGTTACTTTTAGGATGAAAGTGTATTCAACGCAACTTTAAAATTTTCGAGACTTCATTCAAATATCTCGCTTATCTTACAACGCATATGCTGCATTTGCCTAGTATAAATCATAGTTCATTAGTTCTGTCTTTGACCATGTGTGTTATGGACTTCAGCTTTTCTATCTAACACGAGAGTGTAGTGACATGTTAACATGCAACCTGGCAATTGTTATGCAGTAATGCAATGGCAGTCAATGCATCAACCTCGATACGATCTCTACATGCACCTTGGGTGAGGCCTTGCCGCTCATTGGCCGACATCTGTGATTGGCTGACACACTCACAGGTCACGCCCCCCTTATCCCCCCATCCAGCTGTATACACATACACACACAGACACAAACACACGACAGGGGGTAATCTGGATGACAGATATATTAGCTGTAATAAACTACCCCACAAACCACAGTCACAGTATTATGGATGTTAGGAGCTCAATAGTTTCATGTTATTATATTGGTATTGAATCTGAGAAAAGGGACATTCCCCCCTGTGTTTTATTAAACTGAATGTTTCATATTTAGAGGTTTATGTTTTTTTAGTAATTATGTATTTGGAATTGGGAATACCATACCTTTCAGTATCATGTCAATAATATCCTCATCTAAATTTATGCTGAGAAGAAAATTATTTCAAACTATCCTATAATATGCATAATAGCGTTTTCCTCGAGTTTTATGAAGAAGTTTGTCAGTAATACCAACAGCAGACTTTGAAGTGATTTATTGTTTTCTCCAAGAACATTCAATACGAATACGATGACAGCTTTACAAATCACTGGATGACAATTTTTTTCATCAATTAATGCCTATTGTTGATATTATAAAACAGTTGTAAAGTGAGTAAATTATAGAGCTTCATAGTTTAATATCTTGACAGTATTTCAATCATTGTTGCATATTATCTTCAACACGAAAAAAGATCAAGGAGTGACTTCTGTACGATCTAAAAAGAAAAAAATTGAAGCAAATATTTCGAATTGGCTCAGTTGGGCCAATGGGTCTACTGATTTGAACACATTTTTTTTGTTATTTAAATTGACCGTCCTGATTATTATGAAGTTACATGTCTATTGGAATAAAGTAGACCTATTACGAATGACTTACCTTTTAATTATTAAAAAGCGTTTATTTCCTGTTTTTTTGCTGAAATATCTCATATAAATCATTATTATTGGAAGAACAAAGTGAGGATTCTTTGGGAAACTCAAAACGGATATAACCTGAATCTTCAACCTGATAGACCTATGAAGGATAATTGAAAACCATTTAATCGCTATAGGTCAGTATAAATGAAGATCAGTACTTGTATTTTCTTATTGTGTGAAAGTGATGTAATATTCCATTAGGCCCTATATATATGCATTCAAGATCAATCTTTAAAATTAATTTCAAGTAGACGGTAGACGATGGGCCTATAGCCTATAGACCTAGGCTATACGACTTTGACCATATTTCGACAAATTCCTCTTTAATTGAGTTCGCAGGCGATATTTTTCCAGGATATATTGTCTCAAGGGATATTTTTTTACCAGGAATATATTATCCGATATATTTTGCCTGCGATATGTTTTTGATGACCGAAAAGATATAGGCCTACATTCAAACCTGGAAAAATATCGCTAGAAAAAACATCCCAGGAAAAAACATATTAAAAATATTCCCTGAGAACTCGATTGAAAAAGGTTTGTTGGAATTTGATTCAAGGTTGTGTAAGCCGGGTTTGAAATTTTTAAAGGAAGATTTTGAATTATAAAATAAAATACTATAGTTATTACTTCATCACAGAATAGACCTTACCTATTACAAGTGCTCAAACGTTATTTAAATAGTGTTTTGAATTTTAACTATCATCTATATCAATATGCGTATAGCCCTATAGCAAGTCGAGTTATAGTTCCAGTTAGGCCTATAGATTCGTTTGAATCGCCTACGGAGTCCTCACAATTTGTTCGTCCAATAATTATATTTACAAGGGATATTTTTGGCAGGAATATTATTTCCTAGGATATTTTTACTGTGATTTTTTCCCATGTTTTTTTTTTGTGATTCTTTCCGTTTACCAAGATTGGGCGATTGTGAAATTATAATTTGTATGAGTAACGCATGCACCATCTCATCGCTCATATTACACAACGCAAATTGTGCGTTCACCTAGTTCAGGCCATAGGCCTACATATTATAAAGTAGGACTTTGGTTTGTGATCGATTGATTTTGGTGATTTCGTTGTGATGGACGAGAATTCGGGTCTTTTGCCCGAAAACATGCAAAAACGATGCATGCGAGGTCGGCTTTATATAGGCCTACATAACCATGCTTGGATTTTGATTTATTTTCGGGCATAGACACGAATTCTCGTCCATCACTACGAACAAGAAGAAAATTTGAAAACTTGAAGAATAAAAATTACAAAATTAACAAGTTTTGAATATCTATAGCCGGCGAGCACGGATTTATTGAGATAGCAGTTTTATATAGGGAGCAATTTGTAACAATATGAAAAATTTTAATATATAGCTACGAACGATATACAATATACATAATAAAAACTATCAAGCCTCTATATAATATTATAGTCCTATTATATTGCCATATATGATATATAGTATAACGACCTACAGTCAAACGAAAACGTGTGTTGCACAAATCGATGTATGGCATAAAGATTTGTTACTCATAGGCCTACATTTTAATTATGATATATCAATGTGAGACTTATTTCGGAAAGAAATTATATCAACAAAAACACATATTTCACTAAACCAGTTCAGGATAGTCTTTATTGTCCTTATTCATTTCGACCACTGATTGCAGACAGAGACTACATAAGTGATTAGAAAAACCTTTCTGTTTGTTTTTTAAAAGTCACAGAAAGGTGCGGTTTTATGCGGTTTACCGCGCTTTATATCAGCAGACATCAAACCGCCAATAAACCAGCCAAGTTATGGTGAAACACGCCTTAAAGGGTCAGAAAAGTGCAAAAACAAAGAAGAAAAGTCAATAATACGAGATATAGCATAATGTTTGTCACACTACCGGTGGTAAGAATTTTGAGGCGAAGAGAAAGGAACGGCGATTAATCAAGAATAATAATTTGAAAAACCACCAATTATTGATGCAGAGGAAAAAGCCCTCCCTATAATCTGAACTAACAGATCATAGAATATGTATTGAAATTTTACATCCTCTAAATTGCAAAAGATATATGTTGTGGTCACTATATATATAATGTATCCCTTCCAGACACATTTCGCATTTTTTTTATATCGTCTACTTTAGGCATATGTCAATACACACGTAATTTCTCGTCTGATTCTTCTCTCGCCCTTTTCCATATTACCCAGGAACCAGGACATCATACAGCAACTAGAAAATGTTGGGCTAAACAAACTGATATAGGCCTATATCTACTGAAATGACTAAATACTCAATTGAGCGACATTTACATTTAATTATATAATTATTGACTTTTCCAGTGGAGCGAAAATAGGACATGCACTAAACGGAAATCATTAAACTCAATATTTTGATCTTAACTCTCAAGAAAACTTGAGCGTTAATTAGTTGTGTATTGAAATATAGAAATCTTGAGGAGTATTGATCAAGTTTGACTGATTGACTTGATTGAGATAGTATGCTACATTAAAATGTACAAGTGATTGCTCAGCAAATTGAGTAATTTAGATATTTTCCGATAAAAGAAAGAAACCAATTACTCCAGAAAAAAATTACTGTATAAGCCGAGAAGAGTAGAGCCGAGCCTGTATATAAGCGGAGCCGATTTGTCTAATTGTCATTCTCATATAAGTTATTTAAGAATACACAGGGTGTGTGTGTGTGTGTGTGTGTGTGAGTGAGAGAGAGGTAGAGAGAGAGAAAGAGTGAGACTGAGACAGAGAGAGAGAGTATGAGAGAGAGAGAATGAAGATGATGTATCGTGGCTGGAGCCGATTTGTTTATTATGTCCATGAAGTAATGCCCCGAAGAACCACGTCGTCCAGTGATATTTGTCCGTCCGTCTGGTTCGAAGACACCTGAGGGGGAGAAGGTGGGGGGGAAGGGGGTTATCTGCCAGTCAGTCAAGAGTGGAGCCACACATAACACAACATTACAGACCAGAACAAGAAACCAGGCGACACCGCGGCTCCGGCTTATCTCTCTCTACGGCCAGTTGTATTCTCATCACGTCCGCACACAACCTAGCTTTATTGCATGCTAGAGCTCGCTGACTGGTATACCTTTATGACACCCTGGAACCAGTAGCTATCGCGGGGCTAGAACCCGGTCGGTAGCTCACGCGGGACTAGAACCCGGTGTAAGAGAATTTCTTTACTCCCCAGTTTCTTTACTCCCCAGTAAAAAGACTACATAGTAAGTTTACTCCCCAGTAAAGAAATCACATAATAAGTTAACTCCCCCAGTAAAATGATAATATAATGCTATTACTCCCCTTGTATACTTTGACTTCCCTTGCAACCGTACTTTCATGTGGAGTAAAATCGTTATGTATAATAGAACGACCCCTAATTTAATAATAATACAGTTTGAGTCGATAACATTAAGTATAGGGTACCCAAAAATATCTGCAGATATAACAGTACAAAAATTGTATATTTCAAATACAATATCAGATACTCATACCTATGGGGGAGTATCCAAATCATACCTAGCTATAATGCTATTACTCCCCAATCAAATAGCGTATTAATTGTATACACATTATATATAGTACCAGTATCATGTACGTAACACAATATCGATACTCATACTTGAGGGGGAGTATCCAAATTATACTTAACTAAATGCTATTACTCCCCAACAAAATAGTGATTTAATTGTATCACATGTAATAGTAACAAGTATCATGTTACGTAATACAATAGTAGATACTTATACTTATGGGAGTATCCAAATTATACCCAGCTATAATGCTATTACTCCCCAACAAAAATAGCGTATTAAATTGTATACACATTATAATAGTACCAGGTATCATGTTACGTAACACAATATCAGATACTTATACTTATGGGGAGTATTCCAAATTATACCTAGCTATATGCTATTACTCCCCAATCAAATAGCGTATTTATTGTATACACATTATAAATAGTACCAGTATCATGTTACGTAACACAATATCAATACTTATAATTGAGAGGGAGTATCCAAATTATACCTAGCTATAATGCTATTACTCCCCAACAAAAATAGTGTATTTGATTGTATACCCATTATGAATTGCACTAGTATCATGTTACGTAATACAATATCAGATACTTATACTTATGGGGAGTATCCAAATTATACCTAGCTATAATGCTATTACTCCCCAATCAAAATAGCGTATTTAATTGTATACACAGTTATAAATAGTACCAGTATCTGTTACGTAACCAATTAGCAGATACTTATATTGAGGGGGAGTATCCAAATTATACCTAGCTATAATGCTATTACTCCCAACAAAATATTGTATTTGATTGTATACCCAATATGAATTGCACTAGTATCATGTTACGTAATACAATATTAGATACTTATACCTATGGGGGAGTATCCATTATACCTGCTATAATGCTATTACTCCCCAAGCAAAAAATAGTGTATTTAATTATATACACACTAGGAATTGTACTAGTATCAATGTTACGTAACACAATAAGATATTTAACCTATGGGGGTATCCCAATTATACCTAGCTATAGTTTTTACCCCCAACAAAAAAACGTTTAAATTTGTACACACTTATAAATATTACCAGTTCATGTTACGTTTCCACTATTTTGGTAGGGAAGTAGTATTATAGAAAGGTAAAATTTGGATACCCCCCAAAACTATAAGTACGAGTAGTGTGTATTATTGGGCTGATAGTATTTTAAAAATTAATACGTATGCAAAAAAAATACACCTTTTTTGGGGGTAAGATTATAGCTAGGTATAATTGGATACTACCCCTGGAAAAATATTTTTTGTGTTTCGTGAGTGATATGGGACCCTTATGATTTTTTTACATCAAATACCATTTTTTTTAAGGGAGATAGATTTTACCAGGGAAATTTGGATACTCCCCCCATATTTATATCTAGTTTTGGTTATCTAACATGAACTATATATATTTGGTATATTTTAAAGCCCATTTTTGTGGGGGTAAAAGTATTAAAGGTCTAATTAGGATACTCCCCATAACTTCAAGTATAGGAGTAGTGTATTATTGGGCATGATAGTAGTTTATTACATAATGCGTATGCAAAAAAATACACTATTTTTGGTAGGGAGTAATAGTATTATAGCTAGGTATAATTTGGATACTCCCCATAACTATAAGTATATGTGTATTGTGTTACGTAACTGATACTGGTACTATTTTTAATATGTATACAATTAAATACAACTATTTTTGGTAGGGAGTAGTAGTATTATAGCTAGGTTATAATTTGGATACTCCCCATAACTATAAGTATAAGAGTAGTGTATTATTGGGCATGATAGTAGTTTCATACATAAAGCGTATGCAAAAATACACTATTGTTTGTAGGGAGTTAATAGTATTATAGCTAGCTATATTTGGAATACTCCCCATAATTACACGTTTATGTGTGTTGTGTTATGTAACATGCTGGTACAATTCATAATGTGTATTCAATAAAATTAACTATCTTTGGTAGGGAGTAATAGTATTTAGCTGGTATAATTTGGATACTCCCCTATTTGAAATATTTTTGGGGATTTATGAAACACCCTGTATCTACTCATAATTATCAGGTGAACATTATAACTGCATACTAATACATTATAGTGTGTTTATCTGGGGGAGTAATATCATTATGGGTATAATAGTTTTACTCTCAACATTTTTCTTAACTTGTGAAGTGAGTAATAACATTATAGGGGGAGTAAACTTATTTCATAATGGTTTTACTGGGGGAGTAGTTCTATTATATAATGCTTTTACTGGGGAGTCAACTTTTCGGGGAGTAAAAACATTCTGTTACACCGGTGCTAGCTCGCAGGTTGCATTGTTGCTGTAGTTGGAATCAACTCTTGCTACCCTCGAACCAGTAACCCCGGGGCTAGAACCCGATCAGGAACTCACACGGGTCTAAAACCCGGCGTTATTGCGTGCTAACTATCGCTTGCTGACTGCATGTCTGTATAGTTGATATAGTCGCGATATTGTGTAGGCGATCCAGGGTTAAGAATCAAGTCAGGAATTCATACGGGACTAGAACCCGACCTTATTGCATGCTAGCTCTCCGATACTTACGTCAGTGTACAAGTCTATACAGAAGTCTAGATTCTATAGAACCCGACAAGTAGTTTGCACAGGGCTAGAAACCATCTAAATGTCTTGCATGTATCAGTGGCTATAGTACCTTCCTGCTGGTACATTGGGCAACAGACCTAGGATATTTACACATATACAGTATATGCCTAATTGGACGGCCCATAGAACTCAGTTAGCAGATGAAAATCCTCTCTGAATGCCTACAAAGAGAAGCTGGCATCTTCGAACTGAATACCTCTATCAGATAAATAGTTTGAAGTTCTCAAACCTTCGAACCGACGTCAATTGCCTGTGAAACAATAGGCGGGAAAGAAATGTTGCTCCATTTGTCCGTCTGTGTTATATATATTTCTTCTCTCACATCGCGTAGCGATCGATTGTACTATTAGGTTGTATAACGATGAAACGAGATGTTTTATTAGGAAGATGTTGATCAGAGGTATAAGACAGCGATCGTCTTCTGATCAGTCGCCGGAGCAAGCTGTCAGACGTCAAATAAGTTACTCAATAGTCGATATTATCTTTTTAGATTATCCTTCACAATCATTCCTTACAATAACACAGCCTACAGTATAAGAAAAATCAACTTCTTTCTTTTATACAACTCTCCGTATTATTATCTTTATTTTTCTTATTAATGTTCTATCGGCCCTTTTATCTCCATCTTTTATTATATGTAGGCCTCGCTATAAGTTTGCCACCATAAGGAATAATTTACTTTTTTTTCCTTTTTTAGCTCCCGAAAATGGGCCCCTAGCTAAGGGGCAATTGAAACTGACGGGTCGCGACTTTTTCCTGGCGGAAGGTATTTCGTGAATTTTCTTTTCCTCTTTTATGACACGGGTTGGGGAAAAAACAAATTCCCCGAATTTTATTCCACTTGCGGTCACATCAAATAATTCAATCCCAAATGAGAATTTTATAATTTAAATATATAGAATCTAAGCACATTTAACAGGATATTTTGTCACCGACAACGCGTGCTGAGTGCAGTATAATATGCCCATGCGTCTTCTAGTTTAGAAAGTGTGAAACTTCAGTACATTCTCTTCGAAATGCATTTTCATGTATTTTTGATCGAAAAAGTCATGTGACCGCAACCGTACATGCCATGCTTTCGAAAAACTCCGACCACGGCCCACGGTGTCTGACATTTTTAGAAAATAAAAAATCCAAAAATATGTGATTGTCCGAAATACATTAATAAAAATAAAATTGGATGTAAAGCCATTTATGTGTCTATATATATATTTATATTTATATATATATATATTTACTTTATATATATATAATATATATATATATATATATATATATATATATATATATATATATATATATATATATATATATAATATATATATATGTTTGCGTAGATTCTCGTGGCCATATTATATGGTAAACCTAATTTCTACGGTGAAACCAAGTACTTGAGTATTAGCGTCGCGACGTTTCGACGGAGTTTTATCCGCCATCTTCAGGAGTCTTGATCGGTGAGAGTTCAGCTGACTAATGACACGAAGTGCCACTGATGCTTCGTTACGTAGATCTGTCGTAATTTCGGGCTATCCAATGAACAGCCTTCGTCAGGTTTCTAAAATGGTGATAGGGTCGGGCGAGATGCTAGTCCGTGATTGGACTAGAAATCACACTCTCACGTTTGGACTTGACATGAGCGGTGTTCATCCTTGCGGTCTGACTCCGAGTTTGAACTCTTGTGTTGGCGGAGATTGAGAGCTTCTGGCCGTGGTATTTGACGCACTGCGGACTCGCTTCGAATTGGCGGTCACCCATCCAGTTGTAGGCCCAAGACAATGTTGCTTAACTGCGCCTCTCCGAGTGTGTTGTATCAAGGTTGACGGGGATGAGTAGCTCGTCGGCCCGGCACAGAAAACCGTGTGGCCTGGCTTTGACGAAGCGGTAACCCATCCAGTTGGTGGCCCGAGACTTTGTTGCTTAACCTCCGGAGATGTAATACGGGTTCTACGCGGGGATGTGGCACAGTTAACAGGGTGTGACGTCATGTCCTCGTCAGAGATACGGTTGCTGTTGTTCGCCGAGGGGACCTGGTTTGTTTGTCCTGAATTGACAATGATGTTGTTGACTGTGTGGTGAGACGCTCGTACTGTAATCGTAGCAATGATCGGTTTCCATGCTGCAGATAGACGGCGGCTGTCATCCCTTTTGTTCATGTTATTGGGTCTCCGTTCTATCTCCAAAGCTTCCCGTACAATGCGTGGACGTAAATGGGAAACGGAAGCTAGAGCCTTGGTTCCATCGAAGTTGATATTGTGACCTTTTGACGAGGCGTGTTGGGCTAGGGCGGAGGTCGGATCGTTTTTATTGACATACGTACGATGTTCTTTGAGACGCGCCGCCATCTTCCTGCCAGTCTGACCAATATATGTCATGCTGCAGTCAGCACACGGGACTTCATAAACGCCACTGCTAAAAGCCAGCCCAGATAAAATCCGTGGCGTACACCCTGGCAACCCGATCTCACAGGATAGCTGACGAAGACCACATCAAGTGTGAATTTCAACATCTCCATAAAGCATTGGAACAGAATGGTTTTTCCAACCGCATAATCCACAAAGCTTGGAATAGGAAGCCCAGATCTCAACCTACTGAAGAAAAGGAAGATCCCAAAGCAGTTGCTTTCCTGCCTTACATCAAGGGAACCACCGATCTAATCAGTAAACTGCTGGTGGCGCAGAATATAAAAACAGTTTTCACTACTGATAAGAAGATCGGTGAACTCCTGGGAAGTTGCAAAGACCGGGTCCATTTGGAAAACAGTGGCGTTTATGAAGTCCCGTGTGCTGACTGCAGCATGACATATATTGGTCAGACTGGCAGGAAGATGGCGGCGCGTCTCAAAGAAACATCGTACTATGTCAATAAAAACGATCCGACCTCCGCCCTAGCCCAACACGCCTCGTCAAAAGGTCACAATATCAACTTCGATGGAACCAAGGCTCTAGCTTCCGTTTCCCATTTACGTCCACGCATTGTACGGGAAAGCTTTGGAGATAGAACGGAGACCCAATAACATGAACAAAAGGGATGACAGCCGCCGTCTATCTGCAGCATGGAAACCGATCATTGCTACGATTACAGTACGAGCGTCTCACCACACAGTCAACAACATCATTGTCAATTCAGGACAAACAAACCAGGTCCCCTCGGCGAACAACAGCAACCGTATCTCTGACGAGGACATGACGTCACACCCTGTTAACTGTGCCACATCCCCGCGTAGAACCCGTATTACATCTCCGGAGGTTAAGCAACAAAGTCTCGGGCCACCAACTGGATGGGTTACCGCTTCGTCAAAGCCAGGCCACACGGTTTTCTGTGCCGGGCCGACGAGCTACTCATCCCCGTCAACCTTGATACAACACACTCGGAGAGGCGCAGTTAAGCAACATTGTCTTGGGCCTACAACTGGATGGGTGACCGCCAATTCGAAGCGAGTCCGCAGTGCGTCAAATACCACGGCCAGAAGCTCTCAATCTCCGCCAACAACAAGAGTTCAAACTCGGAGTCAGACCGCAAGGATGAACACCGCTCATGTCAAGTCCAAACGTGAGAGTGTGATTTCTAGTCCAATCACGGACTAGCATCTCGCCCGACCCTATCACCATTTTAGAAACCTGACGAAGGCTGTTCATTGGATAGCCGAATTACGACAGATCTACGTAACGAAGCATCAGTGGCACTTCGTGTCATTAGTCAGCTGAACTCTCACCGATCAAGACTCCTGAAGATGGCGGATAAAACTCCGTCGAAACGTCGAGACGCTAATACTCAAGTACGTGGTTTCACCGTAGAAATTAGTTTACCATATATATATATATATATATATATATATATATATATATATATATATATACCTGCTTACTTTTTAATACTTTTTGTTCTTCGAACTTTCAATTATATAACATCGTTGCCGTAGCAATGCATCGAACTGGGAACTAGGCCCGATAAGAATGATTGTGATTGGTTGAAATGTCAATCAGGAGACATTGCAACAATGAGTGACATCACTTGGGAGAAGTCTCACCAAAGAAGGCGGTGGTTTAGCTGAACTTGTATTCTATTTTATCACTGCAATAAGTTGATGATGAGGCTGTAATCACACAGATCTTTAGTACTAGGAAAACGCTATAACTACGGTGTGACATAAACATGGCGGTTTGCATAAACCAATTTCGATTTGAATTTAAAAAAATATAATTTTTAAAATTAAAATTTTCAATAGATGTGCATGCATAGGCCCTATAAAAATATACAAATATATTACAAATTGAACAGAATAAATTGAATAAAATAAATCAAAGTATTTCCAATAATATATAGACCTACACACTCAAAATGAAATGAAATGTGAAATGAAATTTAAAATAAATTATATTACAAATTGAATTCACGTCACTCTTGAAAAGATTAAATATTTTCAAACAAACTGGAAAACGAAGTATTTTGTAGTGTGTTATTATATGACGTAATACGATCTGAATCCTGTGTTATTAGTTCATTGGTATTACATGCAACAGCTTATGAATGACGTCATGATTCTCCTGACTTATCTCTACTATCAAACAACACCTGCCAATTGAGAACTATGTAGACTCTTAATGAGGAAACTGGAAACATTCTACCAAACAACAGGTGAAAATGAAACATCTATTTGCATATAAACTAGAAAAACATCCACGAAAGAAGATGCTCGCCTACAATCTTAATTAGGCCTATACACATATCACATTAAAATTTGTATATAGGCCTATATAACTTCAATTTGGTGTTTCAGAAATTAATGATTTTTCAGGTCAAGATTTACTTAGAAACATAATTTAATTTATTGAAGTTTTTTATGGAAAACATGAGGGAACTCTATAGTAATAAGCCCTATTATATAATATATCGAAGTTACCTATATGTTTAGATAATCTATTACACTGAAGTGTTTTTTCCAAGAAATAAAGCTTGATCTAATTTTAAACTTAAATTGAATCTAAAATACATCTTCGAACTGTTCAAAGCTGCAGTGAGTTACTTTACAATTATATGGATATAAGTTTGTACAATTATTTGGTTGGTAGACGACGTTATTTTTTCTTGGATAATATATTTTTTTAAATGTTCCACCCTAAAACGGCAGTTCTAACTTTAGAAAAAAACGGATAAAAAATATCCGTAAAATTCAGTAAACATTCACATTTATTTGAATTTTTCCATGAGCCGGTATTCTCATGTTTTTTTTTTCAATTATCATTCAAAAGCACACAGACTGATGTTGCTTATTTCAAAAACAATAGAGGCACAAATATACCTTCCTTCATCTGTTATACAGGTTCTATAGACGCCTACGAAACAAGATTTTTTAAGTCAATTTTATTCTGTATTGTTTTCTTCGTTCCACTTATGAGAGTACAACAAAATCACGTAAAACGTACAATCGCTTCCACTACGTGAAATCGGTCTTCGTCTATAGTTCATTATTCTGCCAACCAGTAGCTATGTAGGCCTATACTGTGGCAACATGTATATGACAGTTGAGAGGAGGGCGATGTTTCATCAATATTGATATGAATATGATAATCTATTAGATTATTGTGATGTGTCTCGACATGAGTACATGATCGATTACCGCATTCAGATTTCTTTGTTGTATTTTCGATTGATCGACCCAGAAGGACAGAAGTTCATCATCATCGTATAGAGGCGGTTTGATCCGAGAGGATTTAGAGAAAGAGGATGGCTTCACATGCTAGACTTTTATAAATCTACATATCATTTCTAATTTCTTTTTGTGGATCAATCTACAAATTCTCTCTCTCTATCTCTCTCTCTCTCTCTCTCTCTCTCTCTCTCTCTCTCTATTTATGTAATATATAGCCTACACACACACACACACACACACTCACACACATGTGTATATATATATATATATATATATATATATATATATATATATATATATATATAGATCATTAAACTTCTTAGATACGATCCAATATCGAGATATTTGGATGTCGTAAAAGATACGCCAGGAAATGTCATCACTTTAATTATAGCCATGACATAAGAGTAATACCTCGGTAGCTCAGTGGAGAGCAGCTGACCGGCAATCAGAAGGTCCCGGGTTCGGGTCCCGGTAGAGGCGTATATTTTACGACATGGCTATAACATCCCATATATATACATATATGTAGGCCCATATATATATATATATATATATATATATATATATATATATATATATATATATATATATATATATATATATATATATAGGGCGGTAAAGAGTAAAACAGGGAACGAAATTATATTTATACGCCATATTTTTAGGCCATTTCATTTCCATGCATTTGCTTTTTATTTTTATACGAATGTATTTACGTTTTTTCTCGATCTGTAGATTAGTAGATGTTCACGGAAGTTTCTAATTTTGTATTTGTTAATTCAAGTTTTATTTTGGTGTAATTGCTGCACTTAATGCGTCTAAATACTCAGCATCTATAATTACTAAGCGCCAGACTTTTTGTTCAGGTGCTTGATGCAAACAGCTTGAAACCTTTTGAGGCGTAAGAGTTTTGTTTTTGAAGACGCAAAAAGAAAATACATGAGACTAAAAAAAATTCTACATTTTTCAAAACTCAAAAGTTTAACTTATTCTAGATATGTGCATTATCAATTTAATTTTTAATTAAGAGCTAGATTTGCGTCCTTACAGAAATGAAATATAATACCCTATATATAAGCTTGAGTAACTATGAATTAATAATGCATGATTATTAAATCCTCGTATACTTTCAGTGAGCACATTTGAGTTTCTTATGTGGCGCCATCTTAAGAAGCCTTCGTGCTTGTATTCATGCCTTCTTGATAAGCTCCTTGAATTAAATAAGAGCTGGGATTAAAGAAGGCTTTGGTAGACCTATACAGTATTAAAAGGAGACCATGTACAGAAAACATACTCATGTAAACAGTGACCATTTAAAGAGAGAATGGGAACGAAGAACACTAATTTGGTCTTGATGAATAATGTGTTATTTTCAAAGCCAAGTGATGTATTTCAGTGATATGAAAATGTTTGACAAATGATTAAAAATTAATAGAATTAAATAGCAAAATAATATTCAAAAATTGAGTCAAATTTTATATTAGTTTGAAGAAAAATTAGTAGATTTGGAAGGCAAGAAGACACGAAAAATCGAAGGAGAAGAAAAATCGAGGAAGAAGAAGAAGAAGAAGAAGAAGGAGGACAAGAGAACTACGGAAAAAGATTTTTTTTCCTAACAAGAAAGATTGAATTGTTTCTCCAGATTGAAAATGATTAGTTCACTATTATTTACAGTTGGTTATGAGATTTTGACTAATTATTTCCATTGGGATTGTAAGATCGCTCTTGTGGTGCATGTGCGGTTTGGATGGAATAGGCTATCTCTCATCCATAGCCTAATTGGGGAACAATATTTTTCTCAAGTTTTCGATATTAATTAAATACAAAAATGAATAATTATGGTTTTGTGAGAGAACATGTTCACTGTAACACGCATAACTATAACATACGTTCCCTAAACATTCACAAACATAGTGATGTCTGTTCAGTGCTTTACAAAACCACAAAAACAGGGATTAGGGTTTGAACTTTCTCTCGAAGTTGAGTATGCACAATGTTAGTTATAAGATTTAGTTATACTTTTTGAAATATTATTTATTCACCATATGAGATATTATGCGACAGTTGGTAGCTCAGTACTGATGCATTTGATGACCGAACGATGAGGATAGATGGGGCCTCGGTTCAATCCCTGCCACTATCCATCTTTATACATATAGGCTCTCTGTGGTTGGTTTAATTCACACAGTATAGCCTGTAGCTAAATGCTGGGATGGTTCCTACAATATAGGCACATCCTTCCCTATACCTAAGAAATATTCATCTCATCATCGCAACATCTCATTAATCATTCATTCGATGCCAATAGATCTAAGCTACCACTATAGTGAGCCGTTGAACCCTAAATAAACAAATTAATATAAATTTGGTGATATTATTATTTTTACATTAACATCGAAACTTAATTCAACACCAGTTCCCCAATTAAGGCTGGATGAAAGTAGGATCGTTTGGATGGGGCACCACAAGGGCGATCTTACCACCCCACATCATAGATATAACATATCTAACATAACATATATATATATATATATATATATATATATATATATATATATATATATATATATATATATATATATAATTATATATATATCATAGAGATATTAATTAAGTCAAGCCAGTTTCTGAATCTTGAAAAAAGTGGAAATCACATAATTATATATATTTTTCAAATGAATAACTCTCAATGATATTCTATCGTTATCACGCTCAGCTGTCAGCATGTTTTCGTCTGGCAAGCAGTGATCGCTAGGATTCAGGTAGGTAAAAGGCAAGGTAGACGCTTGAGATAAGCGCCGGGCGCTACAAGCCTCACTAGCCGGCGGCACGGACAACAGTCGCCCCGGCCAGTTAGAAGAGATCTATACACGAACAAACGGCCATCTAGATACACGGTATGCAGACTACACGGCGGCTCGCTGGCGACACCAACCATGTCACCGGCACAATTAGTCCCCTAATGAACAAGGAGCGACACCCACATTCTCTATCTCTCTCTACGTTTCTCTCGCACACACATACACACAAACATAACTCACCGACTGTCCAGCCCTTAGCCCAATAATGAGTAACTAGTTGGAGGGGGAGGGAAGCTGTAGACCGTCTTGACGTGCAAAAACCTGATTAAAGTCATTCAAAAGTCGTAATTTACTAGCAGGTCTTTAAGTTAAAATAGGTATGCATGAATAAGAAGGAATCAGATACAAAAAAAATGTGTGAAAATATAGTTTCTGGTAGTTTTACTGTAGTTTCTGATAGTTCTTTACAGTTTGTTGACGGTCACGATAGTATAAGCAATATCATTGAACATACATTTAATGTTGATTTAGTAGGGTACGATGATAGATAAGCACTGGGTTGATTCCTATGATAAAGTTTGTGACAAGATAAACGTTAAACCTCCCTCGATCTCATCTTCGTGAATAGTACCATAATCTATGATGGTACATAATACACATTTTTTCAATTGGCAAATATTTAACACATATTCAGGAAACAATGAATGTACTTCATTAATTGAATGTATAATGAAAATTATATGGAAAATATAATTTTTCCTGTTTCTATAGCCATGCAGTATATATCATGTGTGGTCAACTAAAATGCAAAACGAGACCAGAATTTGTTCGTCATGAAACCAACGTGCGCATTTTCACATTTCGTAGAAGTTCTTGGGCGTCGAAGCCCCAGACGTCTAGGAATTTGAGTTGCGAATATAAATCCTTTCTCTACGAATGATATGATTAACAATAGCTGTCAAAGGAATTCAACGAATTGGGGTACACATTGTTGTCATGCACTGCCTGTTTCTTGCGACAATTGAGTGACACACAATTGACTGAAGATCATTAACTAAAAGGCAGACAACGTGTCAAGTACGACTGTGTCAAATTTACACAAGTGTAATTACATAATTACAGTGATTGAGAAAAAAATCAATAAACACTAGCTATACTTGTATCTACTAACGAAGACGGTCATCTACCAAATCCAACATAAGTCAATCTTAACAATCACTTCAATATTTTTATAGCGTTTGTACTTAAGTTTCAAATGTCGATGAGTTTTCAAGACGAGATTTACGATTATAGATCCACAACTACATTTTTCAACCGTTAAATGTTTTTTTCAAAGAGCAGTTAATTTCTCAGCAAATACCGAAATGTTTACAATTACAACAGTTGGATGGTTACAAAGTTTACAATACAGTTTTTACAATAGTTGGTACACGACTTTCTTCTTCCGTGGATACAACTATACAAGTGTTTCAAATATTATAGCAGCTATTAGAATATATGAAGCTCTTACCATAGACCATGCTCTTACGCACCATCTAGCGGCCAAGCGTGGATTATGGATTTCTAGAAGGAAATGAATACTAAATCTTCTGCGTGAGTTATGATGTGCAGTCAGACCTTGAATAAAAACTGGTAATATAAATAGCTTAGCATTTAGGAGGCTGAAAATTCTGATAAAAATAGCGAACAATATCTTTCAGCGCATTTCAGTAACGCACTGGTTTCATACGTCACATGCTCTAGTATAGTGGCAAGCATTGCCGCCAGGTTCGGGACCATCTATTATCAGCACTTGTTGCATATATTCTACGAGCTTACTAATATATTTGTTAGTGGGCATATTCAGTAAATAAGAGGTTACACTGTTTGAGAATCTCCAGGCACGTAGGAAGGGAGGGATAGCGGGAAATGACTTCCTCCCCCTCCACTATATATGCCTTAACACCCTCACAATTCACTTACTTTGGTCAGCATGGATGCTAATGTTACATATGCTTCTAAGATGGTCATAGAATAATAAGGAAGGTTTTTTTATTTTCTCATTTGTATTTCTATATCTGCCCCAGACCCCACATGTACGACGGCCCCTAGATATACATATTATTTTCTTTGATTTACAATTATCGTTCCCGCCTCCACTCAAATCAAAGTTCCTGCAAGCCTGACAACCTCTCGAAGAATTTGTCGAACGCCTGCAGTGTAGGCTACAAGAGTAACAAGACACTTCAAGTTATTTTACTTCTTTGCGTACTGATCGATGAAAAGCCGAGTGTTACAAAAACGTGTTACAAAGTTGTTTTCTACATTACTCTGAAAACGTTGACCAGTAAAAGACGAGCGAAGAATGTGAAATTGTTACGTTGATTTTGAACATATATTGATGATCAACATAAAGGCTAACTAGCCTAGATGTTGGATAAAGTAATAAAATCTTAAATATATAATATCTTCGATCTCGGTATACAGAATCAATATCGGTATTCTCGGTCTTTGCTCGGTTAAACACACTAACAATTTGTTTTAATATTATTTTTAATAAGTATTTATGATTATTATTGTTTGCTCAACATGTAGACCCATGTTATGTAATCTATCGTATGCTAATGTTTATAAGTTACAGCCTCCATATTTTCATAGTAAATTAAAATATAGTATCAAATACGTATCCGATAATTTTTAAATGTAGCTCTTCATTGCAATTATAATTTAAACAGTTAAACTTAAAATTAGTGTGTATAATTATTCCACTGGAAATATACATAAATCATATGACTCTTCCGGCCACACATTCACGAACTTCTTTCAGACGTTCTCGGTTCGGTTAAAACCTTCAGCTTCATCCAAATGGATGTATCTCTATACATGTTTATGTGTTTCATTTTATGAGATATTTAGACCCATGTTTCCGTCTTTCTATTACGTTAGATCGCAGGTTAGATTGTGTTGTCTCGAGTCTGGTGTGAAGGTAGAGCCGTATAGAAGACCCACGTCGCGCCTAGTCGAGCGAGGTGGCTCCCGTGGGGCGCTAGCTATACACTGCTGCAGCCTCGCCTTACAGACGTACTAATTGCTGGTAGCTTCTCGCTTGGACTTACTCATTAACACTTCGACCGAACACTTATTACGTGTTTGCTTAGTGATCAGCAGCAGCCCTTGACTTGTGTTGCCACCTTCATACCGCTCGTACCTCGTTCTCGTATTACAGCAACCCCCTGAGTACATAACTTATAAGTTAAATAATATATGCAACTTATATATGCTACATAACTTATTTGAAACTCGAAAGGATTATAGAAACTAGGGAAACGCCAATGTGGAGGTATAAAAAAGTTGTAAACCCTTGTATTTTTGAAATAAGTGATTGGATGAGGTGAAGCTTGACAAAGTTACAGGTCGAATATAGCATTGAATCAGGGCAATTACATTGGCAGCCAAACCTGGATTATAGAATTTAACCCTTGAATTTAGGCCTTGCTTGTTGTTGTGCGTTTATACATTTAAATTTTAAAAATGTATCAACCTAATCTAACAAACTACTAACCAACCTGATTTAATCAAAAGCTATGCTATAGTAACCACAAAACTAAAAGTTGTGCAATATGCCTATAATAGTGTAGATACAGACGTAAGGTTGCAAAATAGCCTGTTCACTGAACAAGGGAAAATTAAAAAAAAAAAAAAAAAAATACTCTACATGAACTATTTTTGCAAGGGTTTCAAAAATTTAACCACATTCATCATACAAATCATAAAGGTTTAATGACATATCGGATCAAATTTAGTGGAAAGGTCGATTTGGTTTTCCCGTTTGACCTGTGGAACACGCATAAACAAACACAATCGAACAATTGTTCAAGTAAGTTATAAGATTTTCGCGAATAGTTCATCCTGGTCTAATAAACCCATGTCATAGACTATGCCCATGTGTATACGTACACAGAAATACCACAGAGGTATACAGGGATTACAGGCGTACACATATCTAACACACCTATAAAGTTTCAACATCCCTTGCTGCTACCTTCACTTACATAACTATCGCATATTACATACCAACCGAGAAATTCGTAACCTTTGACATTTACTGGCTTGTTGATGGATGCCAATAGTTTAAAGTTTTGAACCCCTACCATATTGCAACATAGAACATTCGCTAACAAGTTATTGCATTTCATCACTGACCCACAGACTTCTATACATCATAGGGTGGTCTACTCTTCAAACGTTATATGCATGAAAAAAACTAAAAAATTGATTAGGCCTAAACGATCAATTAATATTCAAATATAACATTTCATTAATTTCAGTGGTGTAGGCTTATTTCTCAAAATAGGTCTGAAAGTCTTGTTGTTTGGGTCAAATTATGTCAATCTCTCTGAGAATTATTTTGTGTTTCAGTAAATATGATCATTGACGTTTGAATTACGAATAAGAATGAATCTCAAATTTGACTAGTCAAGTATTTTTGTTGTTACAACACATAACTATATTAAGATTCTTGACTGTTACTTCTCCCACATGATATTTAGTAAATACCATAGGTGGCTCTGACCATGCAGTTTCAGTGCATACAGCCAGCAAAGTAGACAGGCCATATAAGAATGCGTCCAAGGCCAATTTTACATTTATTGCACTTTATACGTGAGATTTATTCCATCTTGAAAGCATCAATCTTTTTCATAATATTCCAATAAGTGCATGTAAACTGCATCGCTTGATAACTGCTCCTGTACTTGCACTGCCTTGTAGACGAGCTACTGCACGTTTCACAGTGCATAAAGGTTCGGTTGCTCGGTTTATTGTACGTGTATAGATCATTGGCCAAGATCGCATCTCTTGGTACATTAAATAGCATATGCCTATCTGATAGCATGTAGACCATAAAATCCTGGGCAGGTCAATCAGTGGAGAGACACGCAGGGATAGAACCCAATACCACAATATGGATAGAAATATAAGAACAGTAGAAATCGAAATAAATGTTGGATGCCATAGTAATGCAGTGAACTGGTGATGATTGGGGATTGTTGCATACACCGACTGATGAAAATTCTTCTCAGATTAAAGTTTGCCGAAAGATCCCACAACAGCTTCGTTATTTGGGGACACTCTTGTCAGTTCATTACAAACAGAAAATACTAAATATGACAAAAATGCTACATTCTAGCTCTAGAGTCTAGACTCTATAGAGTAATAATAGAGTAATACAGAATACAGAAATTATCTTCATTCAATAACTCGAAGAGCAAACATAGGAGAAAACTTACTACAAAATTTGATTGGGAACATAATGAACGCATGCATTGGTTAAATTTTCTGTAATAGAGCTTCTACAGGAAATATTATAAAAATAATACAACTCTCCTAATCATCTGTCTATTAGTGTGAATGTGGTTATGACGTTTTCCTGTACATAGCACAGGATATTTCTACAACACCTGATAATCATCGCCATACACAGGAAGTTTATCTATTTTCATTTCGATCATCATCACAGAAATACCATCAATTTCGTTATTATATTCATACAACAATGTCTGATAAATTCCGTTTATTTCCCAGTTTTCAAGTATTTTGAGCCACCATAGAAACAGTCTTGTCTCTTGGTGGGTTATTCCTCGTCTGTACTATATCCTAGTATATAATATCAAGAACAGTCGTCATAGAAATAGAAACAGAGGAAATATATGCCCAATATTTCCAGTGGAGAGAAAGAAGGAGTTATTATCCGATTCAATTTTATTCTAAAACAAAAAAGCAGGCTATATTTGATCACGACACGAGGGGTTATTATATATTATATAAATATATATGTTGAACTCTTTTCTCGGGACAACCACGTTTGCTCTTTTGGATACAGTTGTTGGATCCGAAAAGTCCGTACGTTGTTCCGACGTTTCGACAAGATCGCACTTGTCATCTTCAGGGATCAGTGTTGGTCAGCAGGCTGCGTTCCATAGACTTGGATTACATTATAGTAGTATATTTTCTATAGTATGGCAATTTTCAAGCATTGTTCCACAAGAGAGATAAATAACAGGCAAAACAATGTTAGCCTGAATCTTTGTTGAAAGTTTGATTGTATAGGGCCTACAACATCTATAGTGAGGATGTTCTGTGCATTGTTGTCAAAGTTAAGCAAAAATATGATATCACAACAATCAAGATTATGGAATGAAGTCATATAGAAGAAATATAGCCAATTTACTTCAAATTATTGACACGTCAATCTTACGTAAGGCTGAACGAAATTAAATCCCCCTTCCACACCTCCATTCTTCTTAACAATTACTGCAAATCATCATATTACAAACTAGCACGATTAGTCCTACAACGCATTCTAGCGGTCCGCAGAGGTACTACAGGGTGAGGGGTTAGAAGGAAGTGATTAAAGTAAAGGGATGTAAGAGTGGGGAATCAGCTTTATTTTAACACTGTATACCACAACTAGATATGGAGTGTTCTAAGAAAGTCATCAAAAACATTAAGAGCTTATTACCTGGAGAATGTTTCAAACTATAAACAGATCATAAAGTACTCATGCACATTGTCGTGACGAGAAATGGTCAACGAACATGATGTTTTATTTGTAAAATTGACTTTATTAATTTCTATGCTAAATATCTGACCTATATAGGCCCTACTTATAAAGGTTTTCTAGACTAATAAAACACATTCTAATGGACATAGATTGTTTTATATAATTGTTTGGTAGTAGGCCCCTAAAATATTATAGGTTTTGCATATGCCTAGGCATATTTACTTGCTCAACCGTCATTTATAATTCAAGTATTGATTTCTCACAAGGGATGTTTTGCTAAAAACCCCACCAACAACTAGGTTTGAAAGGGATAACAATATTATCATTGGTCACTTAAATGAGTAGTGAATTTATAGGATTCAAAACCTACAAAACTATTTTATATATATTTATGTATCATATAGGCCTAATGGTGAATTGAAATGATTGAAGTATGAAATGAAAAAGAATTGAACTGAAATGAAGATTCCAAATTTCAGTGTATACGCTTATAAAGTTATAGGCCTAAGATATTATTTTTCAGACCTTGAAATAATACTTTTTGAGAGTCGATTTAATTAAAGCTTTAATGAGAGGTTTTCGAGGGAACTACATGTTTTGACATTTCCATTCAATGGGCCGTGCGAGCTACACAAATACAGAAAAACGAGAAGTGTTGTATTTTAGTCCCGAAATCAGTAGTTCTAAGTTTGTAACTCGACACTCTTGATCTTTGTTTGTTTTTTCAAGGTGAGTTCCAAAACACGACTCTGTTAAAATAATGATCCTAAGAGAACTGGTAAGTCGCTGAGGCAACTATAGGCTTATTACAATCGTAGGCATAATAAGGTATATCAGATTGGGTCTATCCTATTAAAGCTATAGCTAATCCGAAATATCAACTAAATTATTGATTTCTATTATTTGTATTCGATATTTGTAATTTCTGTAGATGTAAAATGTTCAATATAGGCTATATGAAGGAAAACATGAAATTAAGATTTAGCTCGGTCCTACTACTTAATAACCAAACGTGAGTGTAATACTTCCAAGCATCAGTAAGAAAATGAATGTAAATCCAAGAAGTTTTACAATAAATTTGAGTATTATAATTGAAATAACTATCCTGTTTATTTATAGAGAAGCTGATAGTTTTGGGATTAAGGGGTTTGAAAAAAAATACAACAACATTTATACAGTTCATCCATACACGAACACGACAAGTGAGACCTATGGCGTTTTCCTAGAATTACTAATCCAATGTTTATACATTATGTATACATTCCATCCATCAGTCACTCACAATGTATAAGAAGTCACCAAGGCCGAATGTGACCAAAGTAAGGAAGTACCACAGGTATACTCTGGAAGTCATTGACTCATTCTCCGATAGTTATTAAAATATGGGAATTAAAGCGAATAGTTTATTATTTTATTTCTCGAAATGAAGACTTCCTGATTGATGAGTCCGTCGGTAAGTGCAGCTGACTATATACGTGATCGACGTTATACTGAGACGTGCGAGAATATCGTTTAATATTAATGAATACAATAAGTAAGAAACAGGAATAAAATAGATGTTTTTCTATTGTTGTCTAGTCGAGCGATAGCTTGATTGGGCAAAGTCGCAGTCACACTGTGTTTGCGTGTAAAATAGTTAACCCTAAGCTCGATTGCAATCAAATCGAGCACTACATTGTCCTAAAGACGTTTTTTGCTCCCGTTAATATGTTCAGTTAGTTTTAAAGATTTTACTACGTTCCTTCAACTAATTTCGTAAGTGCTTTCAAATATTCCAAATTAATTATAATTAAATTATCATTGAATGAATTTAGATATGATGCATTATGGTTCGATGGTTCGATCCAGCATTAATGTAGACCAATATGTATTATACTTGGCAAACATTATTTATATATATCACTATGCTCGTTTATGCCACTTTTAATGCACTGCTCATTTTTGGCTCTTATTATAACAATTTTCAGTTGTGGTGGAGTCCTCAATATATAGGTCTATATATTTTGGTTTTACAATACGATAATTCATCAATTTTACTGAAACATCACGTTTTTAATCAAGCAATGCAATATATACGGAAATTGCATTAGGTGTGAAACGAAGCGAATGAAATGTCCGAAGATTACTTGGTCATAACAAACATAAATAATGAATATGGGACACAAAAGATTTGAAGAAAAGAAGGCAAAGAAGGGTCGAACAAAAAATAATATACCTATATATATATATATATATATATATATATATCGATAGAAAGATCGATCCTTTTTTCTCACAATAGTTAACGTTGCCTCGGTGATAGGTGTGGCTTATTAAAGGGCCACCTAGATCTCTACAACTTGAAACACTCTGATTGGCGATTTCGAAAATTCCCTATAAAAAAAAATCCAACTTGATTGGATTTTATGTTTTGTGACGTCAAGGGAGCAAGAAAATAAAAGTGGTCAATTGATTGAATTGTTCATTAACAATAACCAGTTGAAATTGGGCCTACTATGAAAATTAATTATTGCGCCCTTTGGGGTAATCGAGATCGCCCTTGTGGTCCGAAAGTTCCAATACACCATCATTCAAAGTATTTTTACTGTGGAATTTAAATGATTTTGTGTGTCAACTCATCCAGGCTGATAGAAAATTCAAACAAAAAGATTATGAAATGACAAAAATTATTTTTTCCTCTAAAACGGCTTGTCTGTGTTTACATCAAACAGTTACAAAAGATTCGAATACATTTTTTGAGTTCATTTAATGTTATGCATACACTTTCCCGCTGTATAGTTCTGAAAGTGGTTTTCATACCATCTTTCTTATTTTCTACATCAAGTATTGGGAAAATTTTGCACTCAAACTATTTGTGTGTCTATAGGCCCTATAGTATATTCCGATAGAAGATAAGAGAATCCTTTGATGTTGAATTATTTCTGATGTCTTCCGTCTTTTAATATGACAATCAAATGTAGTGCAAAAACCCCAACAGAAAAACCCATTAGGCCTACTCTTTCAAATAGATTCTGAATGCTGATTCAAATGCAATGTATATACATAATAAGTATAAATAACATATGTTATTGTATATATGAATAAATATTTTCCATTCAATGTTTGTATATTTTGAGAATATAAAAATGATTTTTATTCAAATATTAAACCATTGCAATACTTATCATAAATACTTGTGACTGTGTATCAGGGTATAGACTAGTATCACACTGATCTAAGTCGACGTGCTGAATTCACACATTAGAAAAACAGAATCGACATTAATCACGTTTTTCGAATAAGAATAGGGGCCTAATTAGAGATATCAAAGTTAATATGTAACTAATTAATATAATTATCGCATATTCTACTCATTTTTCCTAATAAAATCACCTGAATTCCTCACCATCGTAAATGTGAATTCGTTTTAATTTGTTATTGAAAAAACATGTAATAAAATTGCACTGGTTACATTTATACTATTTGGTATGCCTGTATAGGCCTGTACATGGACAAGCAGAACAATTTTGCGATTTTTTATTTTTTATTTTTGATATCTACATTTCTACCTGAAAGTCATTACAAAAACCCAATGAACACTATTTTCACTCATCTATATAGCCAAGAGTTTCGTTTCAAATGTAAAGACCGTAAAGCCGTTGATCCCATCTTTTGACCAACAATCAGATTACACACCAAAGCAACTGACCGATGAAAAACCGACCCTAAAAGAGATATGATATAAAATCAGTAGACGCACGTGAAAAAAACGCTACTGAATTATAATTGGTTGGTAAGGTTTGGTAATAAAAGTGATACGTGCTGGTAACATGTATCACACCTCGCGTTGTGCCTTGATGCTTACCGCCGCATCGCACCGCACCGGGCCGATGCTGGCCGTGTCGAGCCGGCCTAGGCTATAGAACATCGGCTAACACCTAATCATGAATAATACTGGCTAGACCCGACGGCACATTTCGTCACAATAGAGCAAATACAGTGGTTGAATTGGAAGATCTCTTATAAGGGGATGTGTAGTCAGGGGGGTAGGGGGCATCAAGCAGCCCTTCCAGGGTAACATATATAAGCCTATGTGTATATCATATGTTTTTTAATCGTAATTCCGAGTTTTATGGTGTATGTGTAGTTATTCCGATCACTCGCTTATTATAGTTAGTATAGTATTGGAAATTACTCTGATCTGGATTGTGAATGCGCATAATAAACTTTATACAAGCGAAACATTTTAAAAATGGTTTTGTCACTTATATTTATGAAGAAAAATCAAGAGAGCACTAGTTTGCAGTACCATGAAATCTAGAGTAAGTTACATGTTTTATTAGGAATACTACACACACAAACAATTAGGGGAGGGGGGGAGATGGCCCAAGCAAAACTTCTCTTCGGGGGGATGATTGTTCCGAATCTACCTCCTCTCCATTACGCTTCCGTACTTTTAATTGTAAATATTCCAGTCTAATTAAAAGATTGAAAAAACATAATAATTGTAAACAAAAATATATAGGTATGCCTATAATATATATATCCAGGGTTTCTCGTACATACGGGATCAGGGGCAGAACCCCAGCCGGGAAAACTTCAAGTCCTTTTATTGTTCTTTCGCGTGTATTCTCCTGAAAGTGAGTGAATTGTGAGGGTGTCAAATCATACATATTGGTGTGTGGGGGGGGGGGCTTCAGGATCATTATAGTTAGGGGTTCATTGCCCCCTATAGGCCTACGCGCCTGGATAACCTCTATACATAAATGCATACCATGACCCACAATTTTATTGAAAATTATGAAAAAAATTCAATTTAAAACTAGACCTATGAGAAAAGCGATCCATTAAAATGTTCAATGTTCAAAATCATTGGTCAGAAATAAATAGGTCCGACACATATTATTATTTAACAGCAATTAAAAATAAATATATAGGGGCTACCTATTCAGCTACCTGCTACCTACCATACCATGCAGTCAACTAGCTATTCTAACACAGATGTACGTAATATTATTTATTCTTAATTTATTTCAACTGCCCTACCAGAAATATTGCTATAGGCCTTCCGGAATTATTGATGTCCTTTTATGTTTGCTGCTTGTT
The DNA here is from genome assembly GCA_907164805.1 of Brachyptera putata. NCBI lineage: Eukaryota > Metazoa > Arthropoda > Insecta > Plecoptera > Taeniopterygidae > Brachyptera > Brachyptera putata. Next base: position 24,155,715 of record OU015462.1, on the reverse strand, counting down.
CCTAGCTGGCTTCTTGGAACACTTACGTCGGTCACTTGTTTGGTATAGTAGATTTCCGGTAGTAGAAATGACAATAATATCATTATTTAATTTTGCATTATTTAATATTATTCAAATATTGATTGGTAGGTCAGATATGTTTGTTATATTGATCAGATTTCCGGTAGAGAAGTTGAAATAAATATAGAATAATTTATTATTATCGATTTCATTCTGGTAAGGGTAGTAGAAATGTTTCAGTTGTTCAGTTCTGGGGTATATCAGTAGGCTTTATTCCGTGTGTTTTAATTATTAATCATGATTTTCGTATCATTTTATTTCTTGTACTCAAAACTACCACCAAGTATTCAGATCACATGTTGAGCATATAATGCATTTTAGAATATATATTATATATTTATATATATATATATATATATATATGGCCTATATATATATTTAATTATTTATATATATAGGGCTTATATATATATATATATATATATATATATATATATATATATATATATATATATATATATACGGTATAACTCGGATTAAATACAAAACACTAAATTAACATACAATATCAATAGGCCTATACGGTTCATAAATTATTTGTATTTCAAGTTTGCAAGTCGTTTGGTCGATATAGGCCCTACAAAGTATTCCATTATTTGATGAAATCTCTGAACTGATCGAACGTTTATTATTATATTTCCTGCAGCTTTCGAATGTTTTTGCGAATACACATGTACCGTTTCATGGATTTTCCATCCTTTTCTGGGTAAATGTTGAATACATCCATCCATGCACTAATGAGCTTAAACGTGTATGTGCATGAACTCTTCAAATAAAAGTAAGACGGACTCAACTTTTATAGGACAAGATATAGGCTAACTGTACCGAACTGTCAAGCAAGATGACAGTTGCTTTTGTTCTTGTTTCAGTTTGAAGTGAAGTGTAAACTTCGTTTATGACACGAAATTGACTGGCGTGAATAATTGTGAACTATCTAATTAGCAAACACGTATACGAAGACACATTTGAAGTATTATTTTTTAAGATGAGCACTATCAGACAATTCTTACAGTCTTTATTTCTGATTCAATTGATATTAATATAATATATATTCAAACAATGAATATGAACTGAATACGACATGAATAGTTAGTTTTTTAGAAAAACGTATATCATTTGAAAACATTGTACTTATTCTGTAAAGTTAAGTCTTGCTTATAAGTAACTAAGTAACATACTGGGACTCAAATCAATCATAATCAATGACATACATGCAGGTATGTCAACTTTGTCTTATACAAAAGATATCATCTTTTGTAATATACAGCTAATAGAGCTAATTGGCCAAGATATTATTATTGTTAATAGGTTGTCGTAGTAACGGTATTGTAAGGCTTAAAGTTTGTCTCTTCAAGTCGTGTTTAATCCCTTGATCATGCCGCCGAAGCGTCGGGTATAAGAAGTGGCAAAGGTAACTGACCTAAACGTATTGTAAGTATTATTCGGAACAATCTGAACTTTTAGGCCAGAATTCATCATCTTTGTAACGTTATTCTTCGAGAGGTCGAAAAAGATGAAAATTCACATTCATGTAACAGTTCGAAACCGTTTTTTTCTATATAGCGGTACTAGTTTGGGTTTATTCTATACGTGTAGGCCTATGAAATACTCCAATAAATCTAACTTATATGTCGTTTCGTAGATCATTTATACATTTTTTCCGCATTGAAAATGGCATGACACCACTATACTTGTGGCATGAATTATATATTGTTTCAAATGTTTTCAAAAGTTCTATTGAAATTTGTTGCATATAAAAAAAATACAGTGAAATGTCCAGCATTCTCTATACTAGGTTTTAATATGGCTTTTAATTCATAAATTGAACAAATTATTTAAACTGTACGACTCCTCTCCTACACATTAGTTAACGTGTAACACGTATAAGTAATTAATAAGTAGGCCTATAAGTAATTTGAACATAACATATTATCTCGCAACGATTTGCGACTAAAATCAACATGAGAACTCGAAATAACTATTTAAGCATCTGGTAGACAGTGGTTTAACTTTCTTTGTTGTAAGTTGTAACAATGATTTATTTCCAAATAAAATATATTGTTGCCAACAATAAATGAGACACCAGAAACATAGCAAAGACATCTGAGAGAATATTCTTTCAACAGTGAAATTATAGAATGATTTAGATGAATTATAAGTAGGCCTACCTAATGAGTAAAATTACAAAGTGCATGTCTTAGACATTATACAACTCCAGGCCTATATGATCTCTACTTTATTACTTGAGAAGCATTTGGAATACATATGTCGTACTTTATGTAATATGTAGATATGTAAATGCAGAAGTGAATGAAAACAACTGTAGGTCGCTTATACACAAATTAATCATGATTATTATACCCACTACTATTTTTCGGAAAACGACATTTTTCTATCATATTGTTTTTTTGTTGCATAGATGATGCACAAAATAGTCGAGTATAAAAATTCGATTATTTCGAATTATTAAATTCATTTGATAAATAAATTCGAGTGGTGTAGGCCCATAGGCCAATATACTTCAGTGTCTTGATTGTTGAAGTATTTCCTATATTCTAGGAATACTGCCATGTTCAGGCTATACCGTACCATAATACATGCCTAAATAACAAGTTTATATACATTTATTGAAAATAAAATATTTGAAAATATTTGGATTTGGTATAATCGATCCACGATTTAAATGATTATTTTGAAGCTGTGTTTGCTGTGTGAAAAAATGTTTTGCGATTTTTTAGAATATGATTTTAGGCCCATTTGTTTATATATAGGCCTATACTCATTCAAATTGAAACGTGTTTGTAACTTCCAACTCGAACAAATCGTCTCAAACTAATGCTGACTTATAACTTACAAAATATAATTTTGGTATAATATCTAGCCAAAAGAAAGATATCAATTCAGTTCATTCCCCATGACGTTCGATTCCCGTTTAGGACTGAGGTTTTTCGTGGTTTCCCTCTATCGTTCTATAACAACATCCATGAATATTCGCTGATTAGGCCATGATGTCTCTATATGAAATAATTCCTGAAAATTATTCAGTTCACTGATATATAAATTACAATACAAAAACGGCACATTCTAGACCAAATATAAAACACAAATCATACGTCTAATATCCACGCGGATAACTGGATACTAACGATGTAGTGATCCGGCCGTCGCTCGTCTTATACATCACAGTTATATACGCAGACAGTCAGACAGACAGACTGAGTTTGTAACCGGCTCGGACAACATAATAACTTACGAGTCACTCATAGGTGTTGATGTTTACACACAAACGTCAGGTGAAAGAAATAACAGCTTTCAGGTAATAAGAAACATTCACTCACACACTCACTCGTGAATCACGTGTGGTAAGATTTATATTTTGAATGAAACACATTAGTATTATTCACGGATCAGAAATGCGGAATGTCAATAATAACGCATAAGATTAATAATTCATTATAATTTACAAGCGAAGTTTTTAATCATAATTTTCGTAAATCATATAGGCCTACTAGAAGGTTATTATAAAGAGAGAACCCTTATATATTTTTTAATATTATTATTTTTATTTTTATTATTATATATTTTCATGTTTTGACATAGATTTGAGTACAGTTTTGTAGACCCACAAAGTCAGAAAAAAATAACTTGCCTGTGGCAATAATAATATAGTAAGTTAGGAATATACATTATTGTTTCATTCTTATTATTAAAAAAAAAAAAATGAATGTATGTAACTCTACAGGCATATATAAAATATTATAAAGCTATAATTAGTCGACTTTGATCTATAAGTTATAATATCCATCGCATGGCACATATTTTGAATTGATTTCATATTCCTCTTAATTTAAACTTATCGAAAGTGCAGGATATACATCGTACATTCAAATTCCTCTGCCCGTTTCTTGGCCGCTGTATAGTAGAGCTCTATGGCTAAGTTATTCGAATAACCTTTGATTAATGACGTTTCTGGACTTATGCTGAAATATTTTATATCACATTTCTTGTTACAAAAAGTATAGCGTAGGTTCATGTCACACACGCGTGCACGCACATTGTTGTGCCCTTATTGACTTGCGGTGTTTCAGTTAGGGGTGAGTGGGGAGAGGAGTAGTACGTTAATAATGTTTTAATTACTACTCACTAAGAGGCGAATCGGAGTCCTCCTGCTTCACCGCCGACGTCAACTTAATGCTCCTCGACGGTCCCAGGTTCACAACCAGCGAGGGCACAACGCGGTGGTGGTCCATGGCGGTCCAGTGACTCCACCCGGCGCCACCAGGCCCTGGCGCTATGCCCCCCGTACTGGCGCGCTCCACTATGCCCCTGCCTAAACCACACACACTCACACACTCCACACTACAACCACACTAGCACACCCACACTAATCCAGGTCGAACACTGACCGTGGGCTGAACGCACTGATACTACACTCGCCACACTTGATTTGAGACAGGACTCCGACGACAGTTATGAACACAACCCTCTTGCACGCGCGCTCGACAGCAACTGTGCGCGCCCCGGCATCTGCGTGGTGAACGATGCTTAAGACACGCCCTCCTGCTAGAAGCTCATTGGACGACACAGAGGAGTTGAGCAGAAAGAAAATGGCTGAACTGACATCGATTGAGAGAGCAATGATGATGATAAGGAGTGGAATCCGATGGCCCAGCTTCAAGTTCTAGCCGTGTGCGGCTGTGGTGCAAACCTGTGTCTGGTTAAAATAAAGCTTGACTTTGACCGAGTTTGCCTACGTTTGGATTGGTCTGAATTTAACTCTATAGTTTCAACTTTCAATGATATGAGGTAATCTCCACTTGAGCGTTGCTTTTTTATGAACCATCAACCCCTTATCCACAGACGCTCTGGAGTTCATCTCTCAACTCACTGGTCGGCGTCACAGAATGAGAGACGACTGTATAGACTGGGACATGTTGTTTGGAATGCTGGTTGTATTTTTATGTTACAAGAAATTCAAAAAAGATAAGAGACTGTCGATGTTTATAACAAGAAAAAATCAAAGAAGTTAAAAACATCCTAGTAAAAAACAAAGTATAAATGTATTGTTTCACTTTTTATATGATATACTATTTCATTTGATGTAGTTTATTGTTCGACGCGTTTAGTATCAATCGATTTATTTATATGAAGCACAGATTAATTTTGGTGCATGGGTTCTACACAAGCGAATGTTAATTGAGGCCTATAATCAATACATTTTCCAAAAATATATAATTTGAGATTTAAAAAAAAAATTACAATATATTCACTCACCATATTCGTAATTATCTTATATTATGTATTAATGTGTTTTGGAGTTCTGAACACAATGAGCTTCTTCACCTTCTTTGTTAATGGGACATTCGTGCATGCATGTATTCCTGCTATTGGCCCACATATAGTCATGCCAGTCCACCGTTTATTCATCGTATACAACTAACTATAAATGCATTATACCGTGTTATACACGAGAAAGATAAATTAATTATATCGCGTGCTCATGCAAGCTCAAAAGTTTTAGTTCTAATTAACTATAGGCCTACATAAACAGAACAATAATGTTGGCACAAGTTGTCAATCATTAGGTCGCGATAAAATGGACTGATCTACTAATTACCACTCACAAATATTTTTAGCTTCGACTTCTCTATAATGGGTCTTGCATACACGCAAGAAAACTAATTCGTCATAGGACCATGGTAGGACGTATTACATAATTATGTCATTCTGGTATCATCAGTGTTGCATCCAGGCATACCTGCGGGGGGGCTTTGCCCCCCGCGGCTCGTCGTTTGCCCCCCCCCCCCCCGCCCGAAATAAGAACATTAAGCACTATAGTGTATTTTTTGAGAAACTTGTATTTTGGGTTTTAAAAATATTTGTGAAAATTAAAAAGTATCAGGAATTTACTATTTATTACTAAGGGAAAAAATCTAGATGTTATTCATTTGTATTGTTATTTGTCATTCTGACCGTGAATCCTGGTAAGTGACACCTCGAATGTCAGAAGTGGCTGGAGTGGAGTCAATTCCATATGGATCAGTCGAGTGTATACACTACCGGTACCCGTTATATTGTAATTATCTCCCATCATATTATTATGAATTAGTAGCATAATCGTTTCATAACAAACTGACTCAAAAATAAAAAAAGTGCGTATTTTAATTCGTATATATATATATATATATATATATATAGGCCTAAGGTTATCATGCTTAATTTTGTGTACGTATCCCTTGCCTCCCGGAAAACACAAAAGCTCCCCCGCATCAAAATCTCTGAATTCAAAACACTGGGTATCATGGTAATAGCTAGGCCTATGTATAAGATGTAGGCCCTAGGATGTAGGGTCTATGCAAATATTGTTTCTTCAATTGTATGTCACATTCAATTGATATACGCAAAGAACAGAATTCTTGAATATCACACGACTATAGTTTCCATGTCTGCTTTATTAACGTATAAGTTTAGTATAAAAGTAATTAATATCTTGGTTGTAATATATTCGTGTACAACTATCTAGATAATGATCCCACGTCTTTTATCGCAAGTGTTGTATTGTTGTACGTAGGTTGCATGCAAGGCAAGTGATGCGTCTCGTCATGCGCAGTTATGCAGGTAGGCGATTAGCATGTATAGAGTCAACGGTTATACAAGACCACAGCGCAGGTGTCTTCCTGTCCCAGATCATGTCCTGGAATCGTAGTCGACGCTTTGGAGAGAGAACTCTTTAATATCGCAATCGAGACCTTTAACGGCTAATGCGACCTGGGGTTGAATTTTGAGGGTCTCTGATGAGTGCGTCTGCGTCTTCCTATATGAACACACCACGTCCTGGCATTGGATCTCGTCCTCTGGACTCTGGAGTATCACGGTCGTATCGGTGTACAGCAAGATGTCGTACACGGTCGAGACCACTGAATCAATTTACCTATTGTCTAAGCTACTCTCATGCACCTAGTGCATGGCTCTGTATATTTAAATACGAATAATTTGTCGTTACGAATTTTATTTATCAATAATGAAGGCCTACTGAAATTGGTCAAACTCTCGCATGAGAAAATTAGACAGTTTACAGAAAAATCAAAGAGATTTTTGCACGTAACATTGTGAGATGATTTTGTTTTTGATGATTGCTCATTTTGCATGTTTAGGTTTTAAACAAATCATAAAACAAACTGCCTGACTGAATGAATGACTGAGGTTTTATGTGGTTTCTCTCCACTGTGAAGTCTATTCTGTGTTTGAGATCACCTCATCCTTATAGTCCTTGATATGATCCTGAACCATGGTCATTGCACTGACAAGTCCTGGCGTAGAATCTGGACCACTAAAGCAACCTGGACCTGGTAATCTGTTGAAGGTCATTGGGGTAGAGATACGCGAAGGTGTCTTCCAGCTGTAGCGATCACGTCCTGGCATCGAACCCGGCTCTCTGGTGCGGGAATTGATACTCTCTGACATCGCGCGGTCGAGATCACTTTCGTGTGAGCTAGAGCTAAATCAAATGCCAATGCAGGCCCTGGGATCACTAACGCGTGCTGTAAATGAATCCAGGAGCACTGATGATACTGGCATAGAACCTGGGACCTTTACAATGACCTGGGATTGAACCCGTGACCATTTACACTATAGCTGCAGTTGAGCCCAATAGTTTATCCTAACGATTTCTGGCATTGAACCCGGGTCTTCCTAATACGGAGCGACGAGCCGTGATGAGGACTGTAAAAGACGAGTAGCCTTGTTAAGTTGGTAAGCCTGTTAATTCATGCCCCATTGCGCCGCCAACACACACAGGGATTAAGTGTTATTATGGTTAGGTTGGTATTATTTATATGAATACAAGGGATGGAGTATAACACTCTTGGTCGAGGGGGACCTCTTGCTCAATACATGCCTGTAAGATGCGTTGTCTTGTTTTGTCTTGTAAGAACATGAATATGATCTAAGAGAGATGAAAGAGGTATACAAAGATGTATAATATACTAGATTGTATACCTTCCGTATACCGAGACCTCGTAGATTATACGTATAAATAAATTGCTCGTTCATCCGAAATTGCATGCGTAGGCCTATAGAAAAGACTTGAGTTTAACGCAAGCATAAAGCTGAGCGGATAATGATGCAGAGGACGTCGAAAAAAATTATATAATTAAATCCACAAAATGAGTGAAATGTGCAATGTTGTAAAAACATGAAAAGTAATGATACATTATTGAGTTACAGGAATCTATAGGCCTATAACAGATGATTTTACTAGCACGAACAAAATTGACAGAATTCCTTCAAATGTTTTAATATTTTCAAATACTTTTAAAACAAACACATAACACGCAGAATAGCTGAGATCGAAAGTAGAATTGTATCAAATTGAATTAGAGATTTCATTAGTATAGGCCTAGTTGAAACACAAACTAAATTACATCGAATTATAAATTAAATTAAGATTGGATCCATAATTAAATTGGTATAAAATTGATTGAATGTCATATTGAAGAAATGGAAAGGAACATTTGTAAGACATAAGACATATAAGAGCGTTCTTTTATATAAGACATAAAAGAACACGAAGATCACTATAAGAAGATTTTATATAGATTCATTTCCCTCAACACAAAATAACTATAGATCTATAGAAGAAGAATAGTGTGAAAGAAGTGGAAGGGATGAAGAACTTAAGAAAAATAAGAATAATATCAATACATAGATCAGATATTCGATATCAGATATTAGATCGTTTCACCCAACACAAATAAATCATTGACTTGGTCATCATCCTGGAACTTGGAGTGTACTATTTACGGTTGTTAAATGAATAATTAATTATGATGCAACTGCATCATAATTAATTATTCCCTTTGGTGTATATATATGGTTTACAATATTGTCGTCAAAGTTCATTGCTTCATATTTTAGAATGATAATAAAATGGGGTGGTAAGATCGCCCTCGTGGTGCCCCGTCCAAACGATCCTACTTTCATCCTTAGCCTTAACAGGGGAACAATGATTTTGTATCAAATTTCGATGTTATCAAAAAAAAATGGAACGACGCCCAAAATGTCGTTATCCCTGTTGTTCATTGATTTTATAATGAAGTTTTCGAAAAGAAAAACAGAAGATAAGAATAGAACATAGAAATATATCAATATAACTTTGCCTTATTTACACCAACACTTCAAATTTTTTTTCACTCAAAATCGATATAATCGTACACAAGAAACTTTTAAATACCTGGAATAATTATTCACCATGCAAGTACAAATATAACAAAGAACAGAATCGCGAACAATACAACAATTTGAAGAATTGAAATAAATCGTCTTGTTGAAATATTCGCACGATTCTTTTTCTGTCCTGACTAAACGTATACCTGCAACTTTTACTGTCGTTATTTCATCACGTCACAGTGACGAAAACCCCACAAATGAGCCAGTTAATTGGCTGTCCCACAGCCAGGGTTGTATCTAAACTTTCATTCATGCCTTCAGCCTTACTATCCCCGTGTTTAACGACTGTTGTAAATAATGCGACCTGTCAATAGGATGCATGTATAGTGTAAGTCTGGCGCCTGGTTAGGTGTCACACCAGAGAGGCGCCTCCATCTAAAGGGCGGAAATGATGCTTGTAAAACACTGTGTGGCCTGTGACATTAGCCTGACAAAAATATTATAGAACACAGGCGCCTACATCTAGATCACCGTGTCCGGGTAGGTTCGCACCTATATACAGCGGGCCGTGAACATTGTTGTTTGTTTGTTGAATTTACCTGCACCACGTTCGAAATACCATAACTGATTATGGAATGGTTTGTACATACTTGTGGTAACATCAATTGAGTAAATGTAGTGACTGAGTCTGTTGCGGTGACAATGACGGTTAAAACATCTAAATTACCTATATATTTTTCCATTTTATTATCCAAAATGATGATTACATGGCTGACATCACGGTGTGAATCAGAACATCAACATCAGATTGAAATATTTTTAAATGTATTAATCTCAAATGCTTGTTACTTTTCTGACATCAGGGTGTGACATCATATGAAAAATTACAATACTCCACTCCACATGGAATTATATAATTATAATAAGTTTGCCAACATTAAATAAACAATTACTGCACAATATAATTATGTTTATGAAGTAAAAGTTGGAACGTATATCATATACGGTGATACGATTATGTATCATGTCATAATGTATGTGTGTATAATGACGCCGTTGTTAATATACATTCATACATAGTACATAGGCCTATTAACACAAATTGATATGACCAGAAGTTATGTAATGGCAGATCTTGGCGTATAAGACCGTCTCCTCTCTCACTTAATTGTGCGTAAGATATCCAATGGCACAGTATAACAAACATGACAGAATATGAGGTATCCAAATCATCCTTGACGAAGCAGGGTTCATTTAGGCCTGACCTAGCTAATAACTCAAAGCTGCAAGGTATAAGGGCCTTGGGCAAAAGAGAGAGAGAGAGAGAGAGAGAGAAAGAGAGGGAGAGAATGTGAGAAGAAATTGGAGGAGAGAAACAAAGAGACCCTCTCGTCTTCTACTCTACTAGTAATCGAATCTCAACCCTTCATTACCAACCCCCTAGCTTGGTTGATAGGCTTACTTAAGGCACGGCAGTGTCAACAACCTAACAGATACAATTACGTCGAGTAGCAAGGCCTGCAGTGCTAATGGAGCCGCCCATGATACCCTATCTATTATCATCATCACCCACCACCCCTTGAACTACACAGTCACCCCCGTAGGCCACACAAGGCCAGAGTTGGGCTATATACGTCACCTTTTAGCCTGTTGTGTTCATATTTTATTTTTTAGAAATAAATTCAATATTAATACCGTGTGTACATTTGAATTGCTTAAAATACAGCGATGTAGAGTAACTTTCATAACGAATTACGAAACCAGCGTAGGCATGGAATGACAAAGAGTGTAATGAGAAGGCCTATAGGCCGGCCTATAACCCGTAATTTGTACGCATTCAGAGTCGTTTCTTACTTGGGCAATTTTTGAGAAGCATTATTTCCTCCAGATCATTCAAACACAACTCGATGGTAGTATAATTAGGTGAAATAATCCATTTCATATTCATTGGAGCAACAATCTTCATGAATTTCATTTTTTGGAAAATATAAAGTTGTTCTAATTTCATGTATGAGTTTATAGGCCTATCTGTATGTATGTCTGTATGTGTATGTAAATTAAAACTATCCAAGCAAAACTGTTTATGAAACCCGATAAAACTTACTGAAAGAAAACATCGAAAACTAATCTCGATCGTTCTTTTATTCAGCACAAAAAACAACAATACAATTTCGAATATCTGCATTGAACAAAACGGTTTTTGTATAAATTCGTGTCCTCCAGAAGCACGTCCTTGTTCGTCGTCCAGGCCTTACACATTGTCACGTGACCATCCATGCGAAGCCTTCTGTCGAGCTACGTATACATACAGTACTGTGTATGCCATAACGATGATTAAACCCATCGAGGGGTGAATTAGGTGTGTCGCTGGTACAAGGGGGTGGTAGGGTGGTCGAGGGGGAGGGGGTTGTTTTGAGAAGCAGCCAGGCGCGAGGATGAGCCATCTGCGGCGCAATCTGTCCCCAATCCACCCCTCCTACCTCTCCTACCCCCACCGCCCCTTGCAATAACTAGTAGAGTCTAATTATCCGTGATAATGTTATCGGCTTGGTATATACATGCGAGGTGTGTGACAGGTGGAGCAGGGGACAAGGGTTCGAGACCTGAGTACAAATATTCTGTTCTTATATGTAATTTCTGGAAACTTGAAATTTTCAATTTAAATAAAATAATTTTCATTCTATTATATTTTGTCTTATTTTTCATGTTTTAATTTATCTCAACATTGTTCATGTCTAAATATTATTCCAATAGGTATATGTTTTACAGAATATAACGGATCTTGGTGAGTTTCAAGACACACAGACAGGCACAGACAGGTAAACCACAGACAGACAGACAGATAAATGAATGGGAATAGACAGACATACCATAATAAACAAAACAACGATAAAAATAACCCAAACATTCAGGTGTGTGAAACAATCATTTTCGCTACTCTCACCTACAGTCACTCTGTTTTTAAATACGAATAATTTGTCGTACGAGTTTTCTATATCATTAATGAAGGCCTACTGAAATTGGTCAAACTCTCGCATGAGATAATTAGACAAAATCAAAGAGATTTATGCACGTAACATTGTGAGAGATTTCATTTGTGATGATTGCTCATTTTGCAAGTTCAAGTTTTCAACAAATTATAAACAAATCATAAACAAACCGTCCTGACTGAATGAATGACTGAGGTTTTATGTGGTTTCTCTCCACTGCATGTGAAAGTCTATTCTGTGGTTGGGATCACCTCATCCTTATAGTCCTTGATATGATCCTTCGACGTTCGGTACGTCCGGTATTTCCCGAAGAGAAACAAGAAAAGGACGTGTCCTATATAGAGTGGACTTAAAATTAACTCCATTAGATAAACTAACGCTTAGATTACCATGTTGTGACACATTGGATTCGGACCTATAGATTCGTGGATTCAACTGTTTTCATTGCTTGTTGTCCCTCATATGACGTAGCGAAACAATACCTCTTGTTTGCCTGCTGTGACGTACGTTTTACTCCAACAATAGACCTGTTTTGTTTTCTCACAACCAATTGTTTTGTTGGCTCTACTGTGTTCCGTCAGCCAAAGATATTCAACGAGCTCAAGTTGTTTGTTGATTTCACATGAGAGTTGACTCACATATATTATTGGTAGCCCTTCTAGACAGACATGGGAACCTAACGCCAAACAATATGTAATAATAACGCTCGCTTCACTGCACCTTGGACAATTGTTGCATTGATTACACATGACTGTACGCTCGACTGAACCGCTGGAGCACGCGACCCGCCGCATGGGGCCGCCATTGTTGTGTCTAATGTTCCGGCGTCGGGGCGTCCACGGCCGCATGCATGGACCCGACCGGAAGTAGCCACTTGTAACGGAGGCTTCACAGCATAAAGAATTGCAGTATGTCTTTTACGGGGTTTTTAGCGATAAATTGTATAATCCAGGAGTAAAAAGGGGATGGCGGATAGGAGGGTGGGATGGTGAATAAGGGTTAAACAGATTAGACACCCCACATATGGCTATTTCCGCTTCCTGAGGAGCGCTCGACGTGGTTGACATTGTTGTATTGCGATCTACTGGAATAAGTCCAAGAACTCTATGGTTTGTAACAACGCCGTGATCTATAAGAAAAGCAAGGTCCTTCGAACTTCTTGCGATTCCAACTAATCCTGTGGACTGGGAGAAGAAAATTATCGGAAAATATATCAAAACAGATCTGTGAAAAATTTGGGTTTTCTTCTTGTGTTTTTTTCTTCGCTCAATGCACATTGTCGTCTTATAAGACGATTTAGCGTCGACTTTCTTTCCTTAAAGCTGCACTGAGATGTTCTTGAATTACCATCTTCTTGATATAAAAGCTTATACCTGGCAGATTACCTTGCATTTAAAAAAATTATACCCGACTTATTTTTGACAGTTCAACATTTATAGTTTTAGATATGGCGTAGCTGGAAAAGTGTGTCCGTATCGTAACAAATCGATAAGCGGGAAAGTTGGTTGCCAACGTGCATATATCATGTTATAGTAGATAACTTAGTTGCTGTTTTGGGATACAATAACTTACGCAACAATGATAACCAATAATAGAAACTCATTGTTGGTTTTCGTACACTTCTACCAACAGAACGAATTTACGGCTTCTTTTCATCACTTATAGCAAGTGATGCGTAAACTCATTGAAGCGAATGAAGCTTAGCCCAGAGGGCTGTCTCAAAAGGCAAACAAAAAGAGACGAGCTATTTATTTTATACGCTGTGTTCGCCGTCTTCTCCTCAGGCGAATACATAAGTGATGTTTTACCAAAGTCCATGCACTCAGTGCTCGGTCCAGGGCAAGTATCCATTCCCAATAATGCAAATATTTACATCCATCATGTATATATGTATATCGTATGTGATTAAAATACAGTAATATCCTGTCTGTTTTCACGGCCAAGTTGATCGCAGACATTTGTTTGCTTAGGCGTCTGTCAAGTGTCATCCAGAGGGCCGGGCGGGACATTCTTCTGCAAGGGTCACCGCCTTGTGTTTTTCAAGCACCACGACCACTTGAAGTGTCCCAAAGAAATAACACCGCCTGTTAGAGTGACATATACCAGGACTGCAGGCGCAGCCATCACCCAACCCAAGGAGCAGTTATACGGGTGAAATAAAACAGAAGAAAACATTATAGGAGGGCTATAAGTGAGGAAGAATGTCATTGTATTGGTTTCCTATATTTTGAAAATAGCAATGTTATTGTAGAAATAACAATACACTGTTTAGATAAACGTGCCAGAAGCTATTATTTCAAACGGTGAAATATTTTGCTGAATTTATCGGTTCCAAGTTATTTATTTCGCGTTCCACAGACTGACAAACCGATTTTGTATTTTTTATTTTTCCGAGATCAAGTGTTCGTAAGAGTGAACCAATTAATTTGTAGTCTTTTGCTATTTGTTCTATTCTTTTCTTACTTTTTTTTTCATTTCAATACTGGTTACCGTGACAGCCACACCGCGACAGCTAGGTTATACGGGGGTACGAATTAGCGGGTGATAATGAAACGATGGAGTGATGATAGGTGCAAGGACGTTTACAAAAACCCATGCTTTATGTGGGACTCGAACCCACGCCCGACCTGACTTCAGTTTCTACCGTAGAGCGATAGTTAACTGAGCCACGTGAGCGGCATTATATTCTTACATTACTTAGAGGCGGTTGTACCAAGTGATGATTAGTGAGTTAAGCAAAAATTAGCAAATTAACTTGTTATTACCCTTGGATACGTATGCTATTTTCGTACCTTAAGTAATGATTAACTGATTAATATTTAATCATCAGTTGGTACAATCGGCTCTTAGACCTGTACGTCCAAAACGTAACTCTCAGCAACCTTCTGAGTTTACTTCTACTATAACTTTTAATTTTATCATACAATACTATACTTAATAAGTTTGCATTCCAATTGCATTTATACTTTCAAACCAGAATATTTTTAAAGTTAAAATTGGGAAAAATGGGAAAAGGTGTCGAAAAGTGCGAAAAGGTTAAACATAAAGTTTTAAAAAAGTGGAAATCGACTGGAGAAAGTGAAGAAAATGCATGGAGAGAAGTAGGAGGAGAAAAAGTGGGAAAAATGGGGAAAAGATATAAGTTACATATGATTTCGTTGCATGAAATAAAAGTGTACGCACTCATTGATCGACAGATCCTGATATGAACGACATGCACGTAGGCTGGCATACACTTGATCGACATTCAAAAAAAAAAAGGGAAAACGCTGTGAGCAACAAACAATAAAATTGTTCACGTTTTTTACTTTGATTAATTCAATAGCTATATTCGTCTATAGAGTGAGAATCTAAAGTCTATTATGCAATACTGCCAACAATACAATACGTAGAGAGGAACTTAATTGATGAAAATAGTACTAATGAACATGTAACTTACAACTGCAAGTGTTGTTAAACAAAGGTTGGTACGCTTGACAACAATGTAAGTGCAATGAATCAATGCAGATCTAAATGAAACTAGGGGAGAATTACGGCATTGGATTGTATATGGTCACATCAATAGTGCACACAGAATAGAAAGAATAATTACATTTGTCAGTTGTAAGTTTATATCAGTTCAAACTTAATGCTCAATGGGCATTGAATGACCAATTTACATTTCTTGTTTTCATGCGTGAGGAAGATGCACCGGTTCTGAACAGTATTTACCGTGCCGACTTCGATTGTGAAGGTATTACTACAATGTCTCTTCAGTTTATTCAAAATTCAACCGTAAGAAAATTCTTTTATAATAAAGTCGTGCAAATTCATTGAATGAACGAATGTTGTCGACATAAAGCATAGACGGAACATATAAGACCAAGACATTTCACGCAATGTTGAAATAAAACTGACCCCACCTTTGAGCCCCACTATTCTTCACCACACTCTCCTAACCCCCTCACCTGTATAACGCCTGTAGTACCTATGTAGATCACTAGAGAGTGCTACAGGTATACTGGATTATGCTGCTACTGAGCAGCCAGCAGGGCCGTTTTTTCAGTGGCGAGCATAGGTACTAATTGTAGCCGTATAGGAGAGGGAATGGAGGTGTGATGCGAATTCATTCTTTTTTTTAATGCTGCTCAACGACTCCACCAATGTCTAGGTTATATGGGGGTACGAACGAGCTGATGATAATGAAACGATAAGTGATGATAGGTGAAAGAACTTTTTCAAAAACCCATGCCTTAGGCGGGATTCGAACCCACGCCCGACCTGACTTCATGCAGTTTCTACCGCAGTGAGCGATATTGACCATAAAAGTGAATTGTATTATGCTAATATAAACTTATATTTTCGTCTATGGAACTATAGGTCATTTTTTGCCTGTACCATGATGTTATGATGATTATTGTTAGCTTTTCGACCCCACCAACATCTTTGTTACATGGGGATACGAATGAGCGAATGATACAAACACCAATGCTTCACTATAGGGACTCAAATTATACGCTCAATCTGACTTCAATTTCTAGACAGACTGAGGTAGAAGGACGACCAAGTCAGTATAGGCCTATGTACAAGAGAGAAAAAACGTCATCTTATTATTTTCTTCCAAAAAGATGCAATCACATTGCGCACGTCATCATGAGGGGATGACACGGTAAACAACAGGTGGTCACATCTCACTCGTACACCGGTTACAGATTTCCAGATTTGACGTCCACGTCGGCTTAGTGGCCGTGTCAAGAGCTGGCACAACCAGCTAATTATCTGCAAGGAGGAGGCTGGCAGATGATTGGCCATCTCAGCTAACGCATGTCGTAGACATAGATAGATACGCATCTGCCGTCACACGCATCACGCGTACAGGACTAGTCTCACGCACTTATAGCGCTAAAAGCTGCCGTGAGACAGCAGTATTATGATGCAGACGGTGGACCTGCTATAGCTCAGCGATTCTAAGGGAAATCATTCAAAACAAGGTGCAATAGATGCACCTTGATATTCACTTTATTATATGAATATAGTTGTAGCAATTGTATCCACGAAAAAAGAAGGCGCGAAACACCCGTGTGCCAGGGATGTGAGATAAGGAGTCCGGGACGGTCAATCAGACAACTATTTATATCTATGAGTGCGAATTCCTATCAAATTTTTATCTTCTTCGTCTTTGAATTCCGTCTTTTTCCTAATCTCTTTCTATTGTTCCTTCACCATTTTTACTTCTGCCTACTGCTCTTCCTTATCCCTCTCGTTCATCATGAACCTCCTTCCTCATCCTCCTCCACACTTCAATTCCTCCACCGTCTTCCTTCTCCGACATCTCATCATTCTCCGACCTTCTCCTCTAAATCCTCCATCTTCAATAGTTTTATGGAAAGTAGTAATCACCGATGAGAAAATATTACTTTTAAATCTTCTTTGGCTGGTCCAGCTATAATAACAATGTCTTGATAGAGTTGAGTGCTCCTGATATCCATCTTACCTCTCACTCACTCAGTGACTTGCTTCCCAAGAGCGCGATGATGGACACCTTAGATAAGACTCTCTCTTTCTTTCTCTCTCTCTCTCTGTCTCTCTCTCTCTCTCTCTCTCTCTCTCTCTCTCTCTCTCTCTCTCTCTCTCTCTCTCTCGTCTCGTCCAATACCTCAGGTCACTTGCAACAATGGAAGATGACACAGCAACAAACGAGAGTTATTTTTCACAATAATTTGCATTTATACGTCAAATAATACTGCAATTTAAAGTGTTAAATAGCGAATTACAATATAATTATTAGTACTTTGGGCCTATACGGCCGTGCAAAATATTTCAAGTAAAATAGAGAACAACAAAATTATTGGGTTCAATCCATAATAAAACTTGAGTCGAATGCCTTGAATAATAAAATAAAATACGATTTTGTTGAGTTAAATTAATTTTAAAATGTTGAAAAATCTCAGTGAACAAACTATGATAAAGTAAATCTGTAAATGTGATGTTAAAAACTGACATTTTGACTAAATTCAAGTATATTTGTGGACTGTGATATATATTGTTATATTAGTGTACAATTTTAAATATCGAACAGAAATGAAATACATTTTCTCTTCCTCACAGCTAGTACCGAACACTTGCGGTCAAAATAACGTTTTTTTTCAGTAATTAAAATCAAAATTAAATGTACGCACATTTAACCGGAAATTTATCATACGTGGAGTGTGTTGTTACACATTGTCTTCTGGTTTTAGTGCGTATTAAGCCTATCAGTATATTTTCCTCAGTATGCATTTTAGTGTAGCTTGATCAACCACTTTATTCACCAAAATCGATATTATTTTGTTCTCCTCAAGCCACGAAAAAGGTATATTTTACCAACATAACAGAAAAAAGTTCCACCGTTATATTTGTATAATTGCGATATATTGAGGGTCAATGATGGTTCAGGACGACATTTATGATGGATCTACTCTATACAATTACCGAAGTTTAATTACTTTGATTATGCATTTGATTTATTTATCGAAATAGATTGAAACATTTCTGACCATGAAAAGTACCATTGGGGAACGCACAATATGAGTCAATAACTATAAAATTAACTACTTGTTACACGACTCCCTTTTTTCGTGAATATAAACACACATGTATAGGCCTATATTGTACTAGAACTCGGAATTTCAAATCATTGAAGAATAGGCATATCAGGACAACAATACATTTGCAGATATCGCTCTCTAACTTCCCCCTCCCCTCCCGTCGCTCACGTACAGGTCAAAGAGTGTTGTCGTTGGTAGCAGGAAATGTTGTCAGTTTGACAACATGCCATTATATCGTGCACTTGTCGTTACAACCGGAGGTCGACCCATGTCCTTTAAGACGGTTTTCATGTACCGGAAGTGCGAGAGCGTTAGTGTGACGTCATATAAACAGGTGACAGAATAACCGTCGCAATCTCACGGTATACTATATGATGCTCGCCGTACAGAACAATTAGTACAAACAATTATACGCATTACAGACCAAATAGGCCTCATTATTTATATAACTTATCTAATGATGATACTATAGGGAAACTCAACTGATGGCGTCGTTGTGGCGACCTTAGATATGTAGCTTTAGATGAAGTGAATATTGTACTTTATTTTATTTTATATAATATATTTCCAATAAATTGTATTCATGGAAGTTGTTATAGGCCTATAACTTATTTAGGATGGTTGAGAAAATACAGTTTTACATTTTCAAACGCCATTTCAATAGATAGCGACAAACCATGCAATGTCTTACACTTTCTTAATTTCGAAGAATGATTGTCAATATGTATTTTTTTAATTCGACAAATCATCCCATTACTATAGATCTGCATAACTCAGGTATGATTGATTTTTCCTAACTTATATAGTCTATAATGTAGACTGATAATTTAGAGTATGACACTATCTTTTCAATGAACAAAACAAAGAAATATCAATTCTTTCCCTCGCTATACGTTGGAGATGATTTTTCAAATCTCTGTCAATAGATGAATAATAAACTCGCGACTACTCGCGATATCCTCGATGAAAATGATATATTAACCTATCATGTACATAACAAACACAAGTCACCGTCATATTCATATACAGTTTATGTAGCTATATTGTATTTCGATCTGGCCAACGTTTTCTCAAAGCGATATCTACGATGATAGAAACACATACATTTTTAAAAACCAAGTTTCTCCATACTATCGTTTTTACATATATCTTAATTATGATTTAGTTAGTATGGACGAATTTCTTCTTTAGTGCAAAATGTCTGTACGGCTGTGGTAAATGACTCATGATTTGATGAAACAATACATTGAATGGGCCCTATAAAATTTCCTGTATATTTAAAGTTCTTGTATTTAAACAATTATACAAGTAGGACTATCGTAATGAATCGATACATACCTTGGCAGCGATGTTGAAAACCACTTAAAACTTGAAATATCGACTTTCTTTTGGCAACAGAGTAATGTATTTTTGGCAAATTCCTTTCTCCTCTTTGTTTACACGTTCTTTTGTTTTTATGAAACTTATAGGAGTTATTTGTATATTTTCAGCAATTAATTCAGTGACATTTCCGGTAATAGAAAACATGGCTTGTCCGTTGTATTTTTATACGTTCGTTAAAGTCGAGTAAACGGCCCAGTATTACTAAAGTCCAGTTAGGTCTATATAGTTCATCGCGAGAGGTGATAGCAAGGGTAACTATGGTGATAACTCATTGACTGTTTGATATGTTGATAATTCAGAGTGAAAAATTGTAAAAAAAAATGAAGAATTGTAAAATTATTTGAAGTTTTGAAAAGCTGAGAATCGGCTTTCTGGATATTTACGATTATGTTATAGTGGTGAATGATATTGATGATATTGATGATATTTAATTTTATACTAGATTTAAATATTTAAATAAACAATATGTGGAAACAATATATCTTCACGTTTAGGTTGAGTAACGAACGTGGTTTATGATAGACGTTATAGCAAATATGAACATATAAATGGTTGCATGACCTTTTAAAATCATGATTTCTGATTGAATTAGCAATAAAGAGTAATTTGAACTACAAAAAGTATAATAGGCCTACCTCAGTTTATTATTCTATAATATCATGGAAAAACCTCCAATTCATTTTTGAAAAATGTCAATACTCCCATACTTTACACTTAATATTGATAATTTTTGTCTTTTTTTATACTCGACCTTTTTATCTTACCATTTTCTAAAATTGTTTGAATGAGTTAAAACCCACAGTCAGACAACACAGGCAGAGAAAAATTCCGCAGTGGTCAGATGAAATCTTCACTTCGTTCATACATAAACCAAATATGAAAATAGATACCATACATTTCTAGAATATAACAGTTTCATACAATGTCACACTCAAAATTATATAGGCCTAATGCTCCCGATTTCCGAACTGAAAAGCCAAGATCTACACAAACAATACCGTGCAGATTTGAATCTGTAAATTTTCATTGGGTTCGGTCGAGTCACTCGGGTTTTAGATGCGTCAGAAGATTGCACTAGAACGAAGTAGATAAAGTAAACCGCCAAAGCAGAACTTTCATGTATAGACCCAATCCGAGCATTTAGGTAAATATAGGCTATGTGTAAAATGTATTAGATTATATGGCAGTCGAAGTTACAAAAGAGAATGCTCCTAAATGAAAATTGTAATATGGCCGGCGAGATGGGAATTAGCAACGAGACTATTTTAATAAATGTTACACTACTGTTTACAGTACTTAAAGCTGTTCATCCATATGATAAATGAGAAAAACTGCGTCTGACAAATAACTATATTATGAATCTGATGCAGCGTCATAAGAGTTAATAATATTAGACTAAAAAATATATCAAATCAAAATATTTATACTTTTACCGGTAGAATAATTATAAACGCTCGTGGCATGAAAGAATTCCACAAAAATGATTTAAACTCGTGAAAAGTGCATATTTAACGTTCATGCTTTATGCATGGGCATGTCCTCAGATAAATAGAATGTCATAAGTCTTAATGTCTTTTAATTACTATATTAATGGTATTGTTGCAAGAAATTGTTATAAGATTTCATAGGGCTTGAAATATATCTAGGCCTATATATATTTCCAAGTGGAAATGAGCACTGCAAGTGCAATGGCTGTTGGGAGCCGCAGTTGTCAAATATGCATTCTGGTGGCTAATTAAAAGGATTATTCGATGAGCGTTAGCGAAGATTTCCATGCAACTCTTACCAAGCTTTGTCTGTGCTTTTTTTTTTTTTGTAAGCGCTGCACAGGTCGCAGGGTTTGACCGATTGACATGAAACTTTTTTTTATACGCAAACTTATCCATCTTAGAACTGTATAGTTTTGGGGTTAAATCGGTTGGACCATTTTTGAGAAACATTATTTCAAAGTTTCTAAAAACCCCATAAGATTAGACTGAGCGGGAAAAATTGAAAAATAAAATCTCTCCAATATAATCCAAATTTTCCTCAAATGTGAACACAGAAATAATACACATTAATAAAAATTGACGTGTAATTCGGACCAGCCGTTTCGAAGAAAATAATTCAACACATGTTTCTTATTAATAGAAAATATAGAAATATTAGTGGAAAAATATTGCATTGTTAAATTCACGGCTTCCCAGATCCATTGGCATCGGATAAAGTTCATTTTATATGATCAAGGTGTGTAGAGTTTCGCTCATTTCACTACGCGTAATCCGCGTTTGCCTAGTGCCTAGTTTAGTTGATACTGAACATTTGCTATTGGTTGTCTATGACTGTTACTCAAACTTGCATCTATAGATATTCACGCAATCTAGCATGCGCTTCTCACTTTTGGCTTCTGCAGGCCACTATAAGACACCTATCAAACCTATCAAAGACACCTATAGATCCGGTTTCAGCTTCTGTTCGATCTTCTTGAGCTGACACGACTTTCCACACACTACCGAGGCCTACGCAGTCTATCAAGAGGTGTCTTTGGTATCATTTTCAACAATACATAACAGTATATAACACTATAAAGTCAACACAGCACAACTTCGACTTTGGTAGTCGAACACACCTAATAGCTAGGACTATAGCTATCTACGAATGGTATACGTAACTTGGACTTCTCCCATGTTCTCCCAGCTGACAATCATCTCCAGTTAGATCGCCTACCTATACATGGGCTCTGATGGCCTGAATAGTCGATCTCAGTGGCTTAGCTTAGATCCCTTTTCATAGATCAGAACAACGTCGCTCTCAGTTGCGTATCCATCGCAGATAGCTATAATCCCAGGTAATAGTGTGAGCATTTTGGTAGTGTAGAAAGCAATAGGGGCCTAGGCCTTGATTTCAACTTTCAACAATGAGAAAACTTCTTAAATCCACAGTTTTTTGTCATCTTTTCGTGATGAATTAATTTACCGCTGAACAGTAAAACGTGTGCAGTGGTAACTTCTCAGGAGAGTCGTGCTCCCCTTCTGAATTGCACTCATCTATAATAACACAGCATGCGACATAAGCACCGAGTTAAAACAACAACATGCTGCTGTACAGTCGTGACGTCACGCCCGGCTTGTACTAATCGCGTTATCGGCTTAGGATGATTGAATGTGACGTCACACCATCTGTCACAACTCATCATCGTCATCACGGTTTGCTTAGAACCACACAACTGTAATATTCACACAAATGATGTTTAATATTGATTTAGTGTTGTATGAATTGTATACGCTTGGAAATGTATAATGTAGTTATATACATTCTTAGCAGACTATATGTGGATACGAATGCTCACTTTTCAAAAATAGAATGTATGAATAAATATTCAATTGTTGCCCATTTTCAATGTTGCTGACAATAGTTGCAACATTATTATATTTTTTATTTCTATATCGTCGAGTTCTACTCTCATAAATCCAAGATTGTAGGCGTATACATACAAGCTGTCTAAGTAATAAGTTAATGGCCATTTGTTACACTTATCAATTATGATAGTTTTTCATAAAATAAGTTGGATTAATACATTTTTGTTGTTGTTGATAATCACCAACAGCTCATGTTGACTTTACTATTTAATGATCCCATATATACATTTCTAATGTGAATATGTCATGCCAAAAAAAAACTATAGTACATTATCAACCTTCAATAAACTTATTAATTAAGATAACTGCACTGCTGTTTGTGTATCCTACGCCCCCGCCACCCCCCTCCTCCCCGTTCACCCCGCGACACGCACATGGGCGTAGCACGCACACAACACGCACGTACGTCAGGTATAATCACGCATTCTACCTTATGACTTATTGCCTCGCTCATCAGTCATCTAGTAATAACACATGTACACGCAATGCAACAAGTCAGAAGTCACCCGCACTATTGACACGCCACACGAATATAAGCCACCCTGCACTATTAGCACGACAATAGTGCAATGAAGAAGTCACACATTATCTAATGTGACCTGTATTTGATGTGGTGTAGAAGAAAGTTCTTAGAATTAAATATGTATTAGGGAAATGTCATTATTAGTGTCATTAGAGGATGAGTTATAGAAACCGATGTGTTTTTAATTTTTAGCTATATCGAAAACTTGACACGAAGTTATTGTTCCCTGAGTCTAAGGATGACAAGGTACGATCGCGTTTGGACGGGTATCACAAAGATTGTCTTAACACTCTGAAGAAATTAATTATAGTCAAAGTAACTCCATGCAAGCCAGATAGTAATTGGTCATTCAATAGCGTGGTTGGGAGAAAATTAATCTTGCTCTTCTTTGTCTCCTTTCCTTCTAAATCTTCCTCTTACCTTCTATTCACTATTAATTTCATGTTGATTTTAAGACCATGTTATCATATTCGAGTATAGTGTATAGGCCTATTTATGAAAATTATCTACTATATTTGGTTTTCATAAATATTATATATGTTAAGAAAATATTACAGCAGGTGTAATTAATTATTAATTCTTACCAAAATTCCTGAAGCGTGGTTTGATTTTTTCAATCAATTACAATCATCACTCTTCATTTTTCATATCAATATTTATATAGTGATAAAATATAAATCAAGAACTCTCATAGATGGTTGTGTGGGCTCAAGAGATTAAATCAATTCTCAGAAATCGAGAAACTCTTAGATTCTCGAAAGTTTTTTTACGTTTCTCTCACAAAAATACAACAGAGTACAGTTATAAATTTGTTAGGACCATATATTATATAGTGTTGGAGGAAATTTGAAGTCGATTCATTTCTCCCTTTAACCTGTGAAACATTCACACAAGTGGCAATATGTTTCCAGTATATGAAAGTCAGTCTTCACTTATACCATGCTTATACGCTCATCAAACAAAATATATCAAATTTATATTTAAATCGTTCCCACAAACTGATATTTTAGCTCGAAGTACTTCGCCCTTAAAGTTAATCCTCTAGTCTATATGCACGAGCAGAGTAAACTACCCTCTATGCTTCAATATCGTAGATTGGAAAGCAATCTGAATGATTGAGGGGTGGGTGGGGGTGGGGAGAGGGGGGGGGGCTGTCTGTGGTGCTCTAACACTGCAATTTGTGTGCGACTATTGTCATCGCAGCGAGTCAATCACACTGGCGCTCGAGCGGCTAACGCTTGCACTCAAATCAAACGCCTGAACAATGTGAATAGGCATCCAGAGAAGCACAACACAAATAGAAACAATTCAAGCCGAAGCAATCAATGTTGATGTGCCACGTCATAATGCATGCTTGCATCTGTCAATCTAGATTCTAGCGGTTCGAATCTTGGAGTGACTGTTTAGGTCACTCAGTATCATCATATCGAACTAAATGTCGAGATTAACACATTGGTTCATGGCCACAGACTATAGGATAGGTTGATAAACTCATACAATTTAAATGTAACTTGAAGCTTTAGAAGTTTAAGCTCACTATTTCACATCTGTCAAGCAAAGTCTGATTTTAATTGTTTCTTTAAATCTAATTATTGTTCTAATTATTGTTATCGTTTTTTAATAATTTATTATGTTTATTGTTATTTTTTAACTTGGTGAGACCATGCAGTGTAGAGCTATAATATGTTTCGTAAATAGCCCTTTTTACTCTATTAGAATGGTGAGAAGGAAATGGTCGTGTTGTCGTACTTAGAATCCACAAAAACTTCTGTCAGGATCGTCTATACCTTGGCGGGAATACAACCCCCTGTCTCCTGAAAGACGGTTCAGATTTTGGCGACTGATCTCATCCCGTCCACTTCTCTCTTCGCACCCTTAAACTTCTCGATCTTGGAGCAAGTGTTTGTAGGTATTGTATAGGTATTGTATATATACAGACCTTAAACTCGTGAAAATTTTAGTGTATATACAAGCAAACATTTTTGCATCGTTTCTCTTGTTGAATATTTGATGCGATATGATTATGTTCTAGTCATGCATGTGGTTAGCGCGGTGATCGTGTGATGAGTAATGACGCAATGCCCTAATGATCGACGAGAGTTCACCTGGCGGTCGGGGCGTCAATTAATATCAATCAGTCCGGTGATCTGCCGTGATATAGAACAACAATAGGTGTGACGTCATAGACTGATGTAGGGTGAGCTCGCCTCGTATTAGCCGCCACCCCTATATATCTTGTCAGAAAACCACCCGGCGAGAATTATGGTTTTCAACAAAACGAAGAAAAGTAGTCGAGGACCTGGTATAGATATTTTCTCAATGTATAATTTATACTTGTATAGTTGTATTCACGAAATAAGAATGTCGCTTACCAACTAAATACTTGTAATCTCGTCGAAACTTTGGGATTCAAACTTTTTAAAGATGTGTTCGTGTTCCTAAAAATGAGTCTCTTCCTGAAAAATCAATATTATATCCTAAAAGTACCACAGTAATAGGCCTACAATAACTAACATAGATATTTGTGTTAGTTGTGTTACAGTGAAATGTCATATTGTATGACGATTGTCAAAATAAGAAAATGTCACAGTTACTTTTAACTATACAAGCCTGTATGAAATATGTTGAATCGATTTAATTAAATAGAACTTATAACAAAGCTAGGTCCATACATACCTGTATTATATTCATTTGGTTAGTTTTGAGTCTATAAACCCAACATTTTTTGTAATCTCAATGTGTCTACTAAATAAACCCATCCCCTCCAACTAGCCATCTACTAAACGCCTAAACTATCGAACAGACAACTCTACTGGACATCGCTCTTTATACCCTGTCGTTACGCGTTTAGGGGTTGCTTGCTCCCCATCCTACCCCTCCCACAGCTCGATGACACACAGTTTAATATGCCTAATGTCTTCCTGCATAGTCATGTTAATCAATGTTATTGCTGGATAGTGATTTGTGACGTAGTTCCGGTCTGCGATATGATATCCGGCCGCACGAAATGCAAACGTACCGCACCGCATCACGCTAACTGTTTTATAGAGACCGTGATGCTGGTATTTATTGCGGCGAGGGAAGAAGTGGTTTCGTCTCTACTGAAATGTTATGTCTGTTTTTCTAGACGACATAGCCTGGATGTTCAGATAAGGAACATATTGAATATGGTAAATACTATGACCAATTCGTCCATCGCTATCGTTAAGTTCATCAAACATCATATAAAGATTATTCTCAACTTTTGTTCATTTTTTATTAATATTCATTCTTTTATATTACCGTACCTTCCTCTTCCATAACAAAATGTTTTTTCAAGAAAAATGATGTCTCAAATCAGCTCAAACTGTACAGTTATCTCAATCAAGTTCAAGTCAAGTATTCAGAGTATTTTTATTATTTTTCAAAATAGTTTATAATCCAGTGTGCAGGCTAATCTTTGTTCTAGTGCATATAAGCCTCTTTAGTCTGTTGGAATGTTAGGAAGGAGACGGTCGTGGCCTAATATTGAACCTTAGTCAGTACTCAGGATGGTAGACGGAAATCGAATCCCGTTCTTCTGAATAACGGTTTAGTATTATGACTGTTCCACCCGTCTCAGTGAGCAGTTAAAGACCGAATATGCTCATACCGAAATTTTTCACACATTTGGGTTGGGATTTATCATATCCCTGACTACTACTGCAGTCTCATCTGCTGAATGAAATGCTTCATTTTAGGCTTAGTAGTAAAGTAGTAAATTGTCTGGTTTTTCTGCACATTTCGACTTTCGAGTTGCTTTCGGTGGTGTTTACTGACGTCAGATTTCAGTCGAGTTTATGTTCGTTGTGTAAGTTATTAGTCATGCAAGCTCGTTCTACTCTCAGCTATTTCTGGTGTGTTTCGTGAGATGCGACGAGTTAGTGGCTCTTGTGGCGCCTACCCACAGAAACTGAGTCCCTCCCGCTCTCTCTCTATCGCACCACACCGCACTCCAGCCGCCTACCCTGCATAATTAACACTAATGGAAGCATGCTATCTCTCTCCAGTTCTCTCTACATCTCTCTTTCTCTTTTAGTTAGACGGCACAATGCTTTGCAAAGTGGCTTATATGCTTGGCTTTGTGTGATACAAGGCGTGGAGGTGCCGGGTCTCTCTCTCTCTCTCTCTAGCTCTTCACTCGGACAATTAGTGATTGGGTATTTAGCTCCGGCGATATCAACAATGGCTGCGACATACAAAGCGCCTTTAGAGCCGGCATTGCTTTGTACCGGGACGCGGAGGAGGCGGACCTGACCAGGGACAGAAGCCGGGACCACAGATCTCCCCTCCCCCTTTGGTCTATTGTATTCTATTTTCCTCCTAATCACAAAGTTGCACGCTATTTCTCATGATTAGAAACAACATTAGGAAGCGTGACCCGTGAGAGATGAACATTATGAATGGGAATACATTTTTTTTATTATTATTTATACTCGATATTAAAGTTCAATGTATATTCTGTATATGAACTAAAATTTAAAGTTTGTTAAATGCAGCCAAAGCTAAAATCGAATATCTCAATATAATGGAAACGTATAGGCATATACATTTTTGTGTGACTGTTATAATAACTAGGAAAACGCCTTATATGTTGTGAGATGAGCTTAGAAGTATGGAAATATAGAATTAAGAACATTTGGTCTGGTCAATGTACTTATACAGGCCATGGATCCCTTCAAAGTTTTAAAAACCGCGGCTGCCTGTTGGTATATGTTACCTTGATTTCCCAACATGGGTACCAGTGCCTTCTTCATATCTATCACAGATCATCATATTTTAATCGTTTTAATTTATTGGTGACACTTGTTGCTCACATTTAATAGTTCCTTTAATTGCTTTCTTAATTGCTTTCAAAAATGCACAAAAATGCGTTTTCTTCTTTATTTCACATCCTATTGTTCCATAAATCGCTTAAAATATGTATATAGTTTTTTCCACATTCAGTATAAATTTGAGAGCTTTCGGAAAATGTGTGTTTCCCAAGTATTTCTCCCCCGGCTTATTCTTATGGGGAATTTCCATACTTTCTAAATTTTTCAATCAATCCCAATCTATTCTGGTATAACACCAATCTGTACAAAAAGTTGCGAGATGATCGATCATTTTTCTTGACCTGTATGCCTCGTACAAAATTGAAAAAAAAAAAAAAAAAAAAATTAAAACCAAGCCCAAAATTTTTCGGTATATGGAATGAAAATCTTCGCTACGCTCATCTAATTATTGTGATGTTAATAATGTTTATAATGTTCATGATATTATTATGATAATTCATTATGATTTATAGTATGAAGTTATGATTTATTGTATTTCTTTTCCTTCATTAACTATGATTTACTTTTGAATGAATTTGAAAATGATAGTGGGTTGTACAAAGTGAAATTGAATGACTTTGAAAGAGTGACCCTTCAGTCAATGATATAGAAAAGTGGAAAAAACGGTAAAAATATCGGAAAATAGGAAATGTGGAAAGAAGTGGGATGTGTGGGAAGGTTGGAGATAAATGAGAAGAAGGTTCAGTAAATGTGTTAAAATATTGGGAAGAGTGGATGGTCGTTAGCTTTACGCACTCCTGTGGCTGTTGTTTTAAAAACTCCTTGAACACCAGAGTTTGATAAATTGATATTTTGTTGAAATTTTAAAATTTTAGTTAAAAATCTTTCCAAAATTCTGGTAATTCTCAGATCAATCCTGAAATTACTTTCAAAATTTTCTGGAAAATTCATCGAATCTTTAAAAAAAAAATGGGAAAATATATGCGTGCGCAAAAAAATCTAGTGAAAAATATATTACTATTGGTGAGATTTTGGTGATTTTTTATACAAATGCTTTCAAAATTAAATCCAGCTGTTAAAGTCGTATCATATTATTAGTATCATAAAATTCATAAAATGAAAACAAATATATAGAAGTCGACATAAAAACTCACAACTTAGTTGAAATATATTCTGAATTTAATAGATATTATTAATTGCGGGGTATATGTATCATCTTTGTTCAAAGAACCGGTGAGTAATTTACTATTAGCTAGTTCAAGATATCGGCGCAAAATATCCTAGATGTCGGTGAACCGTAAAACCCAAACATCCATTCATCCGTGCATTATTTATTCATATTATTTAACATCACCTCCATCACATTATTTCTTACTAATTATATTTATAAATATATCAATTAAATCTAAGGTACATTGTATTGAGGTATTGTATTGTATTGATTGCGAGTCAGCGCACAAGAGAAAAAAAAGGTTACTCTTCCTCGCAAACCGAGCTTTACGCTTCGTTACAAACTGCTAGCACAACTTCGTCCCCCTCAAAAACTCCAAGTAAAACATCGCGGGGCCAAACTCGCACAGCCTTCCTTACATTTGAATCAAATCAGAGCCACGCTGAGGCCGCAATCTACGAAAATCAATAACAAGATAAAATCCTCTCACATCACAAACCGGGTCTGGCTCGGGGTGGGGGTTGGTTGAGGGGGGGGGGGGTAGAGGGGGATGGGGTGGCACTATGATGGACAGGTTGGGTATCAATTGACATGTAACAATGTCTAGTACGCAAGGGTTGTAGGCCCTAGTTGCTTGCTCTTTTCGAGTGCACATCTGGCCCCCGGGGGGGGGGGGGGGGGGCGACCCTCGTGATCACCGTGTCCCAGCGGGCGTGATGATCATCGAGCCCACGACCATGAGAGAGAACAAACATCACATCAGAGAAGAGCGCATGATATCATTATTGTGTCGTTATATAGGCATATATATGGATACGTGGGCGATTCCCTAGTGGGCGCAACATTAAGTATTAACCACAGAGATGCACCGCAGGGGTGTTAGGGACATGCGTGCACGCATTATATGCGTAACAGAATAAGCCTGATTCGTGTTTGTACAATGTGCTGCACAAAGAAATAATGCCGCAGATATTGGTATAATCGTATCAAATGGAACTGAACTGTGAAGTCAAATAGAGGAGTTATGAATGTGAGTTTTTGACTCTGAGAACAATAATATCTTGCAGATACAATGCATAAGTTCACGTAATCGGGTCTATTGATATATACATTGGCCTATATTGGATTTATTTTCACATTTACCTTATACTAACTGGAAATGGAGTTGTATCTATATAGTTCTCATGTCATTCTTCATTCGTACAATAGATTTGTTGTGAATAATGAGGAAACTGAAGTAAAGCCGGATTCATAGTATCACGGTTGCACGTTTTTTCCGTCCCAGTAGGAACCATGCATGAACCAGTCAGAAACGTTGTGTAAAGTTTCTGACCGGTTCATGTAACTTACCGAGACGGAAAAAAACGTGCAACGACGTATATCTATACGAAGCAGACACAACGATGTATCCGAATCCAATTCCCCCAATATTATGAAATTATCTCTATACCAGAATGAATGCTAAACTCTTCAAATTCTTTCAATAAACCATTCAATAAACCTAGAAAGTCATGAACGAGTCATGTTATCATTGGATTCAAAAGTTTAAACATAAAAAAGTATAATTAGACCTATGATATAGCCTACTAATCGACGTCGCGTTACAAAAAGGGTAGAGGAATCAATTATATTTGAATGAAATAATTCATGAGATTGAGAGACTATATGGTTGTCGTTAGTTTGATAGCTGTGGTGATTACTGTGAGAAACCATGTGTCAGTTATGAGCGCCCCCCCCCCCCCCCCCCCCCCCCAATGCGATCAACACGTGAGGGGGCATGGTGTGCTATGACAAAGGGGGTGTAATCGCGCGGTCGGATCGCTGTTAATTTCATTACTAAGTCTGCTGCTTACTTCATGATGCACGTGACAACAACAACAATGATAACAACAACAACAACAACAACAACAACAAAGACAAAGAAAACCACTACAAAAAAAATTACACTATAATGATAGCTGTCAAAGTAGGAAAACGCACTAACGCCAGGAAGAGCAGTCCCGGACGAGAAAATAGAAAAAAATCAAATTGAATGAGCATTTTCATGCTCATTACGACGGGGTCTTACACAATTATTTTGAGGTAATTGGACTCTCAGGTAATTATTCTGTATAATTTTTCAGAGTTTCAGTTGAATCGAAGCAATGCAGAAAACTGATCTGTTTTGACATTTTATACATCTTTGCTTTTCTCACAAATACCATTTGTGGTGTGTCCTTGTTTTACAACATATGCCCCATGTCAAAGGCTAATTTTTACACAGATCTTGCTACATGCCTATATTAATAATGGTATATTATAGCTCAAATAATAATAATAAAACAAAATTGAACAGTTCAAATCTCCACTAGATCCCGCGTTTTTCGCAAGGCACCGAAACGCGTAAGTATTCGACACTAAAAGTAGCAAGAGAATGCGCTTCTATAAATGCCAAGGCCGACGAAAGGGTAACCAAGAAAAGTCAACAATGTAACATTTATAATAAATGTCATTGTTGAGATATGTGCGCGCTTTATTCAGTGACTTTTCACAAGTTCATTATGCCCACTGTTTAGCATCACATCCTGCTATACTTTTACTATCGAATCGAGATGGCTCATAACATTCTTGCATCCACAGCAGGTACGACAGACGTTTATAATGCTCCATTGTGGACCCAGTGCTTGACATAAAACACTCGAGATGAGATTAGCCAATCAGTTGATTACACATCAAATATACTATAAACTAGTGACGATTAGCTGCACTAGTCGATCGTTTGATAGTCGATCACTAAAGATATCGATATCATCGACAGACGTTTACATACAGTATTAACTGAACTGATGGTAAATAACTAAATATACATGCATCAGATGGCTCGATCTTCTGTTATGTAATCTAATCCCTTTTATCATGTAATATGCACAAATTATTTATTTAGTGATAAATAGCAATCACTTATCTGTTGAAACAGTATATCATATTTCTTCATAATGTTGCAGGTAATTATTGGATCTCGTGAAACCCGGCACCTCCACCCAGCAGCCATAGGACGCAAAATGTTGAAATAAAGTTTATACATTTATATACGTAGTTATATAACCAGTATCCGATAACATAATCATTTATTAAATTGATAAACATTAGTTTATTAACTATTCATAATATTTTTTATTATTTATTATTTATGAATAGTCATTTATTTCTATATTGGTTAGATCTGTAGTTGCTGTTGATCAATGATGACTTAGATTATGAAAATTATGGTATAAGCTGTTTTTACGAGTGGAAAGAAGTACATTTTTGAATTAGCGTTTTGCATAAATTTTCAAATAAAATAAGAACATCATATAATCTATTGGAATGTGGTTCATATCTGGTGGTCGAGTTCATTACACATATTCTATTTTCGAAATGTAATCCTTTTAGTTGTATTTCAGCAAAGCAAGTTAGTTGGGCATATATGTTACAATCATAATTATATACTATAAGCCACGCAATTACTTCAATAAAAGTTTGTTTACTTCAGTTTTTCAGGTCTATATTAGGCTATATCAAGAGCATGAAAACCAAATTGTAGCTTTTTAGTGAATAATATAATAATACAGGCCTATGTAATTTAACTCTGAATAATAAAGCGTAATCTATAATAATAACCATGAGTTATTGTTGTATAATGTCATATGTAGCGATGACGACGCATATTATATAGGCCTATATCAGTCCACGCACGTGGCATGTGATCAAAATAAAAAGGTGCAAGAACAATTAGTGGTCGATTGAAAGCTAAGCCCGTCTATTGTCTCTATTGTCGTGCACGCGTGTGGCACACGCACGTTGGGCACACGTACGTGCGGCACACACGCGTCTGCCAATAGAATTACGGTCTATCAGATGAGTTTCCGCTAACCGGAAGTGGTAGTAATAAGTTCCTCGTGGGAGTTACGCCCTACACGGCGAGCGAGCGAGCGAGTGAATCAATATCTCTCGCGCGCTGTCATTTGTATAATATATATTTATGTCTCTCTCTCTCTCTCTCTCTCTCTCTCTCTCTCTATATATATATATATATATATATATATATATATATATATATATATATATATATATATATATAAATATAGGCCTATATATACCTGTCATGTCATGGATTCGTCATACGCGGTCGTGTGATCAACTATACCTTGTATGCAAGAGCTCCGTTTCCGGTTTCTCATTGTTATATCTTCAATTTCATTATTTTTTGTTTTTCATCTTTTGTTTTGTACGTACATATTCTGTATAATTCATTTACAGATAATTAACTCATTGGACTAGGTATAGGCCTATAAACTTGCTCACTTAACTTCACTGCAATTCCTTCCTGTCCTGTTGATGATTATTCCGGACCAACAGCTATAGCATAGGTTATAGAGGGATATGATTGAGTGGATGACAATTTCGATGGTGTTTACAAAAGTTGTACCTCAGGCTGGAATTGATTAGATTCATTTTATTTGCGACGCATTTCTTGAATAATGCCTCCTCATTTAAGGCGTTCGATTTCCTCCCTTGGTTTTCCTGTCATAAAAACGTGCCAATATCTTCAATGAATCTCAGTACACTAACTTTCTTATACCCACTTTAAATATTTTGATCTTGGTCAGTTTTTTATTTTTTGTAAGGTCTTACTTTCTAAGACTTACAGTAAACACATATATAGGCCTATAGTAGAACTAGGTCAACAGATAATTTCCATGGCCAATTATGTATCACAAAATATGTCGATGCTTTGTGATCATTTAGTGGATGATGATTTGGTTATGAGAAAAACATTAATCTCATGTCAGCTTTTTTTTCATGAAATCAATACTTTTCATGACACTAATGAATGATAATTGATATCAACTTGATAAATATTATGACATTTAAATATTAAAAGACCTCCTATAACTTATGCCATTGAACTAATTTTAGCTACAAGTTTTGGATATCGCAACTCATGATAATTAATTACACGGTTATTATACATTTAATTAGCATGTTCTTGATTAGATTATCCCTTGTTACCCTCACCCTCGATTTTAGTATAGGCACATGCACGTACTATATAGCTACTATGTTTGGGTACATATTCAAATACAATAATTATATTATGTACTTTTGTACAGCATTTAGGCCCTATACACATAAAATATTTTCATGTCCCATATCATAACAAGTTTGTAATCCTTATCATGCCCTCTACTATAGATGAACATCGATATGATCGATATGTCTGTGTACAACTCAACACGTGTTCTGAGTATTCGAGATGTGTGTTGTCCAGATAAGAGAATATCAGATAAGAGATACAAGAAACAAGAGCCTAAATTGCCTAAGATATGTGGTGTGAGCGGAACAAAAGAATCCGTTTTGTTTCAACTCTTATAGCAACGAATAGTAATGAGTTGTATAATTATGCTTCTTATCATGATTCAAAACGAAACAACGGAGAGAACGATACAAATGACTGAGTTTATGAAAAACATACATGGACCAGAAAAGATCGATTCGATTACAGATACAGGGATAACACATACCACAACAAACAATATTCTCAAAGTCCTTAAAAGGCTTTAGTTTTCCCATTTCTCTGATTGTTCTGATTGATTACAATTAACACCACGAGTAAAAATATATTACAGGTGATTTAACTAATCCAACCTTTGAAATTGTTGTGGAAATTTTACCTTCAATTGAATAAATGGTTTTTATTAGATGAGATTAGCCTTTCAACGAACATGAAATTATTTTCACTTTATTGAATTAATGTATTGATATTCACTCAAATAATACTGAAGTTTGTTAGTTTATTTTATTGTTAAAATTCTTCAATATATTTATATTTTCACTGAAAACTTTACTAGTTATATTTACTTGATAATATTTCATTACCCGTTGACAAGCATTCTTCTTTCTTACGCGGGTTTTTATGTCTCTTGTAAGCGCGTCCAGTTTTTATATTTATATTTCTTACTTATATTTCTATGCATTTTATGCCACTGATGATTTTGTAATAATTCCAACAAATAATTGTCAATTTGATAGAAGAATGACACAAACAATGACGTATATCTATATATTTTGTATACATATTCAGTTTAATAAATATTCTCATTCAACAATGTAATGCAATTAATGATAAATTAATGTTCGTGTTCAGGGTGAATAAAGGTAAAAATAACTTGACACAACATTAGGCCTAACCTCTGATGTCCGAAATCAATGTATTTATTTGTGGAACTACTTTTTATCGCACGAGATCACAATCAGATTGAGAGCTCATTCTGCGGCGACCTTTTAACGCTTTTATTACTTTTAATACTATGCTTACACTTTTATTGTTCGCTACACATTCTAATAAATAATAATAATGCTTAATGTAAATAAAGCTGTGCATGTTTTTATTACTGCACTGGGTCTATGTTGGCGTATGAATGCTGATTACGGTCATGTGAGGGGGTTGGAAGGGGGTGTATGTGTGAGGGGGTGGGAGCCCCCCCCTCCCCTTCTACTACCCTCCCTCACGGGGCACGAGTCCCCAGCCAGATGAAAATAATACTCTGCGCTAAAAGCATATCTGTGTAGGACATAAGTGAATTTGTGTATCAAACACACAGTAGGCGAGGGGTGGAAAGTAGGGCGCCGAAGGGGGATGGGGAGGGGGGTGAGTTACGCATCAACGACTAGCTATGACGCCTTCTTGTGTATGTGGGAGGAGGTTTCGCGTCAACGACGAGGTGAATGATTTGTATGACAGTCGAATAAGAGACGTATGAATGATACAAGTGCGTAATACTTGACATAGGCTTATAGTTTTTGTTACTGTGAATATAATGTCTCTTTTAGGGGCTTTGATTGGAGTTTAATGAATGATTGAAATAAATCATTAACTGAATTAGCATTAGGTTATCGTTAGTCGAACTGATTCGTTGGGGAAACAAACGTATGGCATCCACTTTGGAGGGATTGGATCACCATATTCAATTTAGCGTCAGTAAAATTTATATAAAAAGAAAAAGAAATTAAAACAAAATCAATAAGTACGCTGAGCCAATTAATTTCCGATTTAGAGCCGGTTTTATGAACAATTACTTAGGTATTATTTACTTAATAACAACTCAAGGTACCAAATTAACATACGTAACCAAGTAAATCTGTACATAATCGCTTCCACTAACTAACATTTCGTAAAACTGGACTTGAGAAATATTCTCAAAATGGTAATTAAAAATATTTTTACTGTAATTATTGAAGGGTATTTTTGTAACATAATCCTGTTTTTCACGGAAACAGATAGTCAGAACTTATTACATCTGTAACTCTGTATAAAATCGTAGCCAATAGAACAGCATGAATTGCGTTTTCCTCAATTCCACTGATTTGTAATGCAATAAATGTCTCAGGGGGCAGTTTCTTAAACAAAGCCATCGAGCCATTATGTACGAGATAATGTTGCAATGCCTCATATCCTTATAGAAAGCCAAGATAATAAAGGTCAGAATGTGATTCTGTGAGGTCAGGAAGAACGGGTCAGATGTTTATAATCGAGTGGTGGACAATAGCTGGTGATTGATTGGTCCATCTCCGTTGCATCCGTATTTCCGGTCAGCTCTCGAGTAGCACTTCCGGTTCGTGCAAGCTATTGTGTTGCCCCGGTTTACTTAGAACAATGTATGATTGATATGTGTAGGCCATATAGATGTGTATGCTGTGTTTGCCTATGGATCAGGGTATGTGACAATATCGGAGAACTCAAGAGGAAGAGAGTATAATTAATAATATGGCCTATGGGATGTCGTGGATTTAGTTCTTCCCAACTCAAAAACAAACATTTATTTGGTAACTAATATGGTGTAAATATATACATACGCAGTATTGTATGTTCAACATTACACACAGTCACACAGCTATTCAATAATTAAAAAGTTTCGGATCGAATAATGTTTCTCTAATGTTTCGGATCGAATAACTTCGTTAATTCAATATTTCATACATTCTTTTTTAATATTACATTATCGTTGTTTGTGGATTCAGGTCAATACAGATTTTCGAAAGATTTATTACAATAAAAAAAAGTATGAATACCGTCAAATTTTCAGTTAAATTTCTCAATACACGATTTTTATTTTTATGGGACCTATTCTGACTATATTTTGTATTTTTGAAATTTGTGGAAATCATGAAAATATTACATTGACGGATAGCAGAATAAAAATAATATATATGCAATGTCTCTATGAATTATTTCATGAGAGCAGGGGCGATTCCAGGTCATATTCATGGGGGGTGAGGGTGGCGATTTGAGTTTGAAAAAGAAAATGCCTTAGGCCTATAAGAAGTGGGAAGGAGAGTGAGAGAAATAGAGAAAGAAAGAGAGAAAGAGAGAGAGAGAGAGAGAGAGAGAGAGAGAGAGAGGAGCTAGAGAGTAAATTTAGACCACATTAGGTGGTACCACTTAAGTGTTCCCAGATATGAGTTAAAAGCGTGCTAGCGCCATGAAAGTGCCGCGTGTCGCCAACGGAGTTGAGTTATGCGTCTCTTACCGCTATCAGCTGTTCCCCAGGTTCATAACACAAAATATTGAGAATAAGATGAACACCTTGTTTTGACACGTGGTTTTTTTGTTCGCCTTCCACAACATAACATTCACACGGCGCTACCATCACTACCTGACTTTTTCACCTTCGCCTTTTTTTGAAAAATATACTCCATGATCATTTCAGCTGAAGAAAATAATATTCCTAAGTGAAAGTAACAACAGAATGCGATTCTAATTACAATATGGCCGGCGAAATCTAGCGTAACAAAACTGCCATCAATAGAACATTTTCGACAAATGTTACTGTTGTAATCTCTATGCGATTTTTCATATCCGTAATTCAGATTTACACGAAGATATAGTGCCTACAACTTTTACGAGTGAAAGTGTAGATACTAACGGGGGCGCTCAATAGCGTATACCGAAAAAATCGTGTGACATGGACTTCGAGGTACTTTTCAATTGAACGTGGTTAGGGTTCAGGTAAGGATTGGACACAACTTATGTTACACAACCGAGGCGACTGTATTCCGGTATAGGGTATGCTCTTCAGAAGCCCTGGCACGAACAGAAATGCGTGCCAATATCAAGTGTTGGAAATCAATGAGATATGAATGATTTTTGGGAGACGCTGAAGAGCGAATACCGGAATAAAGATACTCGGTCGTGTGACATGGGCTTCGGGGTACTTCTCAGGACGTACAACAGCAGTAATTTTAGTGGTGTTCTCGATGACTATTATCTAATAGGCTTTGAAATAAGCGGTCAAATAAATCGCCCTGAGTTAGGATCGTATAGTGATGAGTATACGTCATTAATTCTCTGCCACGCTAAGCACACACACGCGGCGTGGGGTAGAACTACAAGTGTTAGTCTACTAAGCCGCTGAGTGAATGCAAGCGCTGTGTGTCATAAGGCCCGCCTTGTGTAAGGCTGTATAAGACATGGGAACTAACGCACATGTTAGATCGTGTGAACCTCTTCGAACGTCTCCAGACAGGAATTCCAGGAACAGTACAGGAGTAGATTATAAATAATTTTACCAGCAATCAGAAATTAGTAAATTGAAAAGTACATTTTTGAGAGTTGACTGTATTTTTTCGTCCTTTGCGCTCATAATCGAACATGCAGATGCAATTTGGTTTCCTTTGCATTTTTTTTTATTACTGTGACATCTCTAGAGCCGATCTTATTGTTTTTGTATATCCAAATTTACATTCAAACTGCTTGACCGTGCAACTTACCTCATCACTTTTTACACATAGGACTAGAGATATCTACGATGGATACGCAACTTGGACTTCTCCCATGTTCTCTCAGCTGACGATCATCTCCAGTGCTAAGAAACCTTCGACGCCACCTGGATCGCCTATAAGCTATCTACAGGGCTCTGATGGCCTGAGTAGTCGATCTCAGTGGCTGGGGTTCATAGATCCAGAACAACGTCACTTTCAGTTGCGTATCCATCGTAGATTGAATTTTTACACTTTTTGACTGAAGAAATATTTTCAGAAATAGTTAGATCATATAGCCACAACATTATTAGATACATTTATTTTCATAACATTCCAAGTTTATGATATTATTACCTATAGCTTGTATTCGTGTTGTTGACATAATTTCAATTTATTAAGACTGCGGTTTTATTGACTTCTTTCAATTGATGTGACACATTGTAGTGATAAATATACGATCAACAACGTCCCTCAAATAGTTTCCTCCTATAACCTCCATGCAGTATACTATATAGTTAGTCTGCCCCAAAATGTTCTATAGTTGCTACATATTCTGATCAACATCATATTCTATCTACTTACAAAAATATTTACCGAGAAATAAATTATAACATATTCACACCTCACTCGTTCATCTGACGTCACAAAAAAGGCGTTTACCCAGTATCCTCTCAAACACGGGGGTATAAACAGTGGCAGGTCTTTTGGGGATGCGCGCGGTGCACTTAGTAAATGACAGGGCACATGAGGCAAACATTTAATTCACAATTACGAGCAGTCATAAAGGCTACAGCAGCTGATTGCCTTACTGAGCTAACTTAATAACTCAACCCTCAGTAATACATCCCCCTTGATGTGCCATATTGTGTGATCTGGCCTCGAATGGCGAAAACGCCATATGTACAGTATTCATTGGATGAACACGCGAGTTTTTTCTACAATATGGTTCAGATATAGGATTATTTTTAATTATCAACACTTTTGTATATACATATATATATATATATATATATATATATATATATATATATATATATATATATATATATATGCCGGCCACCACACCACAACGACTCCTGAAGATAGCTGAACGTTTTCAGCCGAAACGTCGAAACCCAAGGCTCTTTTTAGAGCCACCAGTTGTTTCAAGGAAGGGCAAATCACCGAAAGTGACTTATTATCATCTTCCTCCGGCCCTCAAAGTCTACGCTACAACATATATATATATATATATATATATATATATATATATATATATATATATATATATATATATATATATATATGCGTGATGTCTGAGGTTTGAGGGCCGTTGGTTAATTCTATCTTCTATCTATGGTTGGTTCTATCGTTAGTCTATCTTTGCGGAAATTTCCCCGCAAAGAACGCGGTAACCTCTATAAGAGATATCGGAGAGAGCCTATAGTCATTCGATTCAAGGACCTCCACGAGACAAGAATGACTCCAGAAGATGGCGGTCAGTTTCACTCCTCAAAGAAAAGAAGGGCAAATTTCAGCAAACATGTTACCATATATATGATTCAACATTGTTTTGGGGTTATAACGCGTAGGTCTATAATAAAAACAAAGACAAATCCTAATATAAAATAGTATCTACATAAAGATTGCCTATCGTTACCGGTGTTCTGTCACTTCCTTCATCAGAGTAATGAAGATTTATAAAAATAAATACATATATATATATATATATATATATATATATATATATATATATATATATATATATATATATATATATATATATATATATATATATATATATATATATATGTATATATATATAATATATATATATATATATATATATATATATATATATATATATATATATATATATATATATATATATATATATGTGGATGCAATAACATGCCGTGTATGCACAATTTTTGTACAATGGTAAACACCAAATATAAGAAAGAAATCAGAAAAGGAATGAAAAGGTAGATAAATAAGATGTCTTTTTCTTTCCACTGCTG
The DNA here is from genome assembly GCA_907164805.1 of Brachyptera putata. Lineage (NCBI taxonomy): Eukaryota > Metazoa > Arthropoda > Insecta > Plecoptera > Taeniopterygidae > Brachyptera > Brachyptera putata. Next base: position 24,113,883 of record OU015462.1, on the reverse strand, counting down.
TTAATCACTGTCCGTTAAAGTAAAAACAGTTTACACTCGTTGTTTCTCGTTACATGTTGCATGAACGAACAGTTTAGTGCCCTCAAAAGTGTACGTCTGCTTCATGACGTCATGCTCCGGTTGCCCCTTGACCTAGGTGCATTAGTGAGATTAAAGCGAGCGTATAGGTATAGCGAGTATAGAGAGCGCTATGTTCGCTAGGGGAGCGCTCACTATACGGTTTGCTAAAAGCTTATTGTAATCAACGTCACGGCGGCTCACAAACATCAGGTAGGGTTAAAGCCCCTCGGAAAACAACACGAAACGTATTGCAACAAAGGTGTGATAACTTATTTCTCATTGTTGTTCTTGGTATAGTTTGGAGATGTTTCTGGTCAAAAACTGACGGAAAAGATCAGTTTATCGCTCAATTTATCTGCTAAGTTTATCTGCTACAATATGGTTATAGTTTAACATATTATTATATTTTAATAATCTAAATGCGAATATAGAAGGTGTTCAACGTTCGTAATATGAAGTAATATCGACAAGATTTATTGGTGAATTTTAGGTTTTTTAAATGTGTAATTGCACACCGATTATTATTAAAGAGCCTACAACTTTCAATATGAAGATTTCATTTTTCTTTTGAGGGCTGTAGGTAAGAATGTATTCTTTTTCATTTGTCTGCAAATATTTTACAAAAATCATCACTCAAGGAATATTGTTATTTTTAAAAATAGGCTACATATACGGCTGGTACAAAAAAATGATTACCCCGAAAAATTGAACAGACGAAAAAACTGCATTCCATAGGCCTAGAGCTACATTCACATGCTAATTGCTAAGAAGAGCGAAGGCACAGACTAGATATATATTTTTATTCAAATCAATACTTCCAAACATTCAATGCCTATAGCCCGGAATACATGCATTTCCGTCTCATTTTCATGATTTCATCTGCCCATTCCGTATCATGTTCTCTATTTGATTTTATAGTAATAAAGAAAAATCATGTTATGTGTTTTCCATTTTATATTATCGTAACTATATAGGCCTTTAATTATACAACTGCAATGTCATCATGCAAGCGAAATAGACACACACAGTACCTGTATGCACGACATATGCAACTGATTGGGGTGGGTGGGTGTGGGGGGATGAAGACACCCCTCTAGCCAATCAGGCGGAAGACAGCACATGTTCAATAACTATGATTAATTCATATGAAAGCTGTGTATTTGCAGCTCATCCACTGCCATCTAGATCATCTATAACATTTGCCGCCTGCTGCCGTAGGCAATCATCAATCCGATCTCCATGCATGACCGGCCCTCATGAATAACATATTAGACGATATATGACATCACATTTACTGGTATGTGCTTGACTCGGGTTCGACACCCATCACCACCCATTAAGAGCGCTTGGGAGTAGCTTTAGAAAAATGTCAGATTTTTGGTGAACATTTCTAATGGTAAATATCATAGAACGACTAATACTGGGACAATGAAGATAATTTTAATACCCTCAAGACGGTATGAGTGAGAACTAATTAACTTATATAGCATAATTTGTACAGGTTAGAAACACAATTAGCTTAATTAGTTCAATTAATTAAATAATTAGCTCATAAATAATATGACAAATTAATAATAAATTGGATTGATCAATTTTTTAGGTTGATAATTTTATTTCACGTCATTTTGATGGTATTGACAGGATCTGTGTTTCTCGATTATTGGAATTTTGATATCTCATATTCCGTTCAAAAGCTATCGCCAAAAAACTGATATGCGCGTTATTAAAAGAGGTGATTTTTGAGACTAATTTTTACCAATTTCTTTTAGTCTAATTTCCTGAGATACGGTAACTTATTTTTTATGATTTTTTTTTTTCTAGTTTAATCTTACTTTATATTTAGAATATATATATTTTCCTTCAAACCACGTCTTCTATCTGTGAAAATAATTCTTTCCCCTCAAGAGGTAGGTTGTGTTTGGAGAAAGGGGAGACGGGATGAAATTCACGACATTCACCCTCGTTTCTTCTCAACTTTTCTTACACTTTTACCCTTACTTATAAAGTAGCTTTTGGATTATTTAGATTCAAGTACGCGCTTGCAGCTGTACTTTTTCTTATTACACTTATTACGTCTTAAGTTCTAAAAATGCTATAAGCAGCGAAGGTATAACATAAGTCGTAGGTATATATGTGGTACTACATATTGTAGAACATAGATGTAACATTTGTGTAAACTGTAAAGGTAGGTAAAATAGCCTTTGTGGTGCCGCGTTCGAACGATCCTACCTTTCACCCTCCCTGCATTAAGCATTCTGCATTCTGCATTAAGTTCCGATGTTGATAAAAAAACTAAACATTACAGTATATAATAGGCCTATATGGCATTTAGGCCTATAAAGAAATACATAGGCTTCGATTTACGAATGAACTACAATCCACACACCTTTGATACAGCCTCAGAGTAGAATAATCTGAGGACTACAAAAATTAATAATAGATTAATTAATTAAAATCAATGTATAACAATCAATGAGAAAAAATACCAAAATCACAAAAATACTTGTATATACTCGAAAGAAGTAGGTTGTCTACCAACTAAACAATTGTAAACACTTCGATAATTACATGCTATCACTACAACTTCACGAGAATTTGGAACTTATGGAAGATGCAGTGGTGTTTCTCATCTTAAACCCCATCTATGAAAATTAGAATATAATTATAACAGTTATGATATAAAAATTTGTGTTTGTTATGTTCGTACCTTCTACTTTCTACTCTCTACTTTCTTTGTACCTTCTACTTTCGTGAAAACAAGTAGACCTATATCAAAACAAATGTTTAAATAGTAATGTTTCATCAAACTTGGTGAGGCCATCAAAGTTGGTAACTTGGTAAGTACTGCGTACTTCTGCTAACAGTCTCGCGCTACATTGCGGTGGAGGTGCCGGGTATCGTACAGTAACCATAACAACTCAACTGTAAACAAGCCACAGACAACCCCTATTCATGATACACATGGGACTGACGGTATTTAATGTCGGAGTATAATAATTACAGCGGGGACGAGAAATTGAGGAAAACGCCACACATTAGGTGTATTGTTGGATGAGGGTGATATTATAGGACTACGGTGAGACTCTCAAATATACGAAGTTTTGGTAAATATATTTTTTGAAATTTGCGCGCGCTTCTTTTCTACTTTTCATCAATTTTTTCAATTCATAGTGGGTTTGACGATGCACTGTACTGATGGCTAAGAATAAGATCTATTCGCGTCGGTGAGTGATATGAGATGATGGGATGATAGGGTAAAAGTTCATTTTATCAACTGTTTATGCATGGATAGTGGGAAAGAGTCCCAGCAGTATTGACCTGAACGACAGAGGAAAACCAAGAAACACCCCTGTCAGGATGGTCGACCATGGTCCATGGTTCAGTGTGCTAGCCACTCGACCACTAGTCACGGTGCTTCTCATTCAAGTTCTCAAGTTCAACAAGAAGAGCGTATACCTCATGTAACTTTTACGTACAAATTACTAACTATGATTACTATTCCTAAAATATTGTTTTTGTAAACGTCGTTTCAATTATCATCACTCCATAGTTTCATAATCGCCTGCTCATTAGTACCCCCGTATAGCCTAGCTGTTGGTGGGGTTGTTGAGAAAACAATAATCATCATCATCCTAGAATATTTTTTACAAATTGATCTTTAAATTGCTCTGATTTGGTATTGCGTGAAAGTGTGGCGCCCTATAACAGTGCACGTGACTACTCATCAATGAATTGTGTTTCAAGCAATCACGCAGTTGTAAGACGGAAGGCGTGGATCTGTCACGCACGCACGCACATACGCACGCACGCACGGTGGTGATGACGATGACGACGATCATCAGATAAGACGAAGGGGGAGGGGAGGGGGGAGTAAAGACTAATATTTGTGATACAACAGTTGGCTATATGATTAGTTTAACGTATAATACTGCAATAGAAGGTTTTTAGCTAATCAATTGCGTAGACGAGGCCATAGCTCTGTATAGAGTGAGAGGAGACGATATAATCTAGTCTATGTAGTGAGGGTGAGAGAGAGCGGAGAGCCAACACATGTAAATCCTCCAGATTATCATCCTACTTCATGAATATCTCGCTTTAATCCGCCTCAATAAACCTCCCCTATATGTTGATATAACATGAGGGGGAGGGGAGATGTGGGGCGGGGGAGGTGATACACAATATTATTCCATTAACTGATTTAAAACAGCCGATTGACGAGAGAGTGCAAATGACGCAATGGTTTTCAGCGGTATCCTAATGATAAATAAACAACGACCGTTGGGCGATTGCTTCGTAATTGGACGAGATGAAACCAAACAAATAATCGTAACTATTAATTCAATTATTTCCATCCTTTGTATTTTCTGTGTTTGTAGTAAACAAAGAGATGCACTCTGTATGCTGTTACTGCTGTAACCTTATTATACAGGGTAACATATAGGCTTCGGACCGACCTATACTTATACGTACATCCAGAGTATTGCGATGAATCTATATTTTCACCGCACGGATGGATGACTCCAAGAAATGACATGCTGATTTTCATCGAAGGAGTTTTAGGGTTGGTTAAGGTTATAGTTTGAGGTTACAGTACATAATTTCATTTCAGGTGTCGGTTAGGTTAGTTCAATTGGATTTGGGTTTTTTTGGTTTAGATTTAGGTCTTTTAGGTAAATAGCACTTGCGCATGCGTACTAGAGACACTACTTCGGTGATATAGGGCGCAGAAGTTTGATGCATACAAGCAGAATAGAAAATAAACTACTAAATTCACAAGCCAAGTAATTTTACTTGGACCCATCGATCTCTAATAATAAAATTCGTATACCGCATGAAAATATATAATAATAAATCATGTCCAAAGTATTTTTACCAAGTGTTGTTTTTTAAACTGAAACATTAAATAAAATGCAGAAATTCTTGTTTATTCATTTGTATTTATTGGGGTTCGCATTCTAATAACTACGATCTAGATGGTGGGAAAATGAGATGGAAGGTTATCTTAATAGGTTTTTTGAACAGTGGGACGGAAGTGGTTGTGACCTGTTATCAAGAAACCTTCCCAAGTTTCCAGTATTCACTTAAACGATAGAGAAAAACCACGAAATACCTCGTGAGTGTCCATTTCGGTAATCGAAGCAAGTTCTCCTGAGTGGCAAGATTATTGTTTATATAACGACAAGACTGTGAATGTTGAAAACGCGCAAAAAGGTATTATTTATAGAAGCTAAGAAATGTTGAGCTACCAGACAGAAGATATGGTGCATTTTAGCACGTTACCGAAAAGAGAGAGGAGATGGGGCTAGCAGAACGGGCAAAAGAGAGACGAGACAATTTAGAGATGAGATAACAGTTCGTGACAAGAGAGACGCACGCGCGACACAAACCGGGTGCAAAGGGCGCAAAACAACAATAGCCTACAGTTCACTTCATTTGACAAGTCATCAGGAAATTAACCTCGCTAGAAAAGAATTAGAAAAACTAAAAAGAAATTTCCCCTTTTTTTAAAACTTGCAATGTGAATAATTTGTAAAGAGCCGTGATTTTGACGTCGACCCCATTTAAAGTTGATGACAAATTAGTTTCCAGCGCCTTCCTTGTAATTAGTGTGTATGAATGCCTGTCTGTCGCGTCAGTCTATTGGGCCGTGTTTTAAAACGCGCCCCCCCCCCCGTCCTAACCTCCTCACCCTCCTGTAAAGCCGGGAGGGCGCTAAAAGCATCGGCAGTAACACGATATATATACTAGACCTACCATCGATCTCGCTTCGCTCTCTCTCTTCTTTATCACTCCTTTTCTCACATTATCTCATCTTTATGTGTATGAACAATGGACTAGGCCATATACATACAACACAGTACACACACATACAAAGTGTTCGTATTCATTCACGTACGTATACATATATGTGTTATATTGTACTCACTACACTGAATTTCTGTTGTTCGCATTGCATGCAATCATTGGTAATGGCGGCACTCGACCGGTAAGAGAGAAACAGACCCGGGTTCGATTACTTGTGTATCTCGAAACGTATCTAGAGAAACCGTTTTGTTAACTGTAGATTTGTATCCTATTACGATTATAATCCTTTCCATTAGGCATAGTCGAGAAGAAACCTTTTTGCATATGTAATCTCAAATACATTTAAATACATATTTTATTGTATACCGATTTTGACTTTTTTACGTTTGAATCCAAATCTTCTTAGTTCTTGTAGACCTACGTCCAAGTTTTAAGCGTGGAGTCAAAGTAAAAGAAGTCGAGGTTCGTTTCAGAATAATTTAATGTAATAATTTTTCATTTTCATGTGACATAATTTGAGGGATAATTCAAAGCAGTTGAAATTTGATAATGTGCGTGATGTGAGTTCAGTATGCTTTACACATACACTCGACACGTATTGATTTTATTCAAGAATTCACGAATGTTGCTTTGCAATTTCTCAAGAAAAAGAGACACGGTGAAAAAGAAAACAGGTGAGATGCAGGGTAAAGATAGGTCAACACGAGGCATCATCCTTTTTTAAAAGCAGTTATACCAACATTTCAAGAAGTTTTATTGAAAAAAAATGTGTTCATGAAGTCTTGCTAGCTGTCATCGTATGAAGAACACAGAAACGAGAAAAAGAAAGGGAGTCAGAGAAAGAGATTCTGAGGAAGAAAAAAAGTTATGGGCCTATCGTTAAAGCGAAAAAGAGATCGAGAAAGATTGAAAGAGTTAAAAGCGAGAGAGAATATCAGAACGAAAAAAGGACGAAAGACATCGAAAAGGAAGGAAGGGAAGAAAGAAAGCAAGCGTGATATGGAAGAAAAGAGGAGAGAGGCAATGTATGCAAGACGTCGTGGGAGTGAAGGTAACTAATGCAGCCTATACACTGCCTCCCCCCCCCCTCTCTTCAAGTGGTAATGTATGCGCAGCCACTGGATCGAGCAGACTCGCTAAGTGCGTCGCCCGATGCAAGAGAATGCGTGAGTATAAGTGCGTGTGTGTGTGTGTGTGTTCCCCAACTCCAGCCCTCCAAGCGAAAAGCTTTCATTTTTCATGTGTCTAGGGGAGTTCCCCTCCTCCTTCTCCTCCCCACCCCCACCCATACCATGGCGCTAAGTGCTCCTGTTAATCTTCAGAGCCGAGAGAGTGAGCCACCATTTAAATCTCCGTCATCCCCTCCAACCCCCTCACCCACCCACCCGTTGCGTCATTTCACTGACAGCTACCGTGTAAAGTAGGCTCCACTATGGCAAAGAATCTTCTCTCTTCAAGTATAGTATGCTTCGAAGTAACTGGTTACCTCTTCCTCATATAATGAAGACTCAATGACGTAGGCCTACCGTAATGAAGAAACATTACTTTGAATTCTAAAAAATATTTCTTTTTCCTTCAACTAAAATAATAATAATCAATTTGAACGACAATTCGAGTGTTATGAATTATAGTGTCGTTAATATATTGTATATTTTAAACAAAAAACTAACTATCAATAGCTGGCACATTTTATAATTACAGCGAATTGGCTAATTAAATGGTATTGACAGACAAAAAAGCACATAGATAGATTCAGATCATGGTAGTATATTATTAAGTATCAACAATACAATATGCTGTTTAAGCTAAGGTACACTTTTTTTTTACTTTCTGGACTAGCTTGGCCAGGCCTTATATCACGTGACATAACAAATAATAACAGTTAACAAAAAATAATATTAATACAATTAGAGTTATATAAAAAGGAGTTTTAATAGCACAACGGGCTAGTTAGTGAATAAGTACGTAGACGATCGTAATAGGTTAGGAAGTTTGGTTATGAGATTCATGTTGAAGACTTGATTGTCTGCAAGATGGCGGTGTGTTATTTGATTAGAAGCCGCATTAGACTATTGTTCACCGCCGCCTCGGAATTCTTGAAGTCTTCCAGCGACTGAAACAGGAGAGGACATTCCGTCAATAATTAGTGTATTGTGAGGTTAGGTTGGTTCAAATCAAGGACATGTTCGAATAGATCAGAAAATTATATAGGTTGGAATAAGATATTTCAGGTGGGCCTATAATTTGGGAATGTTCACTTCTTCTCTTTGTGCAGATAACAACCAACATGTAGGCCTATGCAAGTACAGAATACTACAATATGCACAGCCAATTATTTAGACAATTATGGATCTCGATTTATCGCTGTTCTGTTAAACTACAAAATTATCATAGAACCACTTAGGGTTGATTCACAAGAGTTTTAACGAGTGTTTTAGTCTTGGTCTGGGGTTTAGTTCTAGAACCATCTCGGTTCACAATTCGTCAACAGAACCGTCACAGGCATCCTGACATACCGGCCAAAATGTTCAATATTGTTCGACGCAACTGATTGAACCACACCTTCTCTTAGTTGTTAACATTCGAAACGGAACTGAGTTGCATCGTAGAATGAGCTCGAGACAAAAACAAAAATAATTGTGAATAGTATCACATAATTTCTGTTTTCGAATTCGAAGAGAGGAAGGACTGATGTGTAAATCAGTCATTGAAAACGTACAGAATCGATCTTGACGGAACACATTTTTGGAAGACCTGAAACTGAACCAAGTGCTGAGTCTGCTCAGTTCTGCTCATGTATGTATGCTCACTGGAGACTGCGAGATGAGATAGAGAAAGATAGATAGAGATAGAGATGGCTCACCTGATAAGACACTTCTTGTTCCAAGATGGCGCGGTTCTCCGAGTTATCCACGCAACACGCCAGCAGTGTGGGAAACAAGATGCCTGACAAGGTGGTGTTGACGAAGTAAGGGAGAGGCAGGTTGCATAACTGCTGTAATACTGTAGGCGTGTATCCAGAGTGAAGCATCATCTGGAGGCGAGAATAAAAATCTATTTTGTAAAGTTTATTTAAAAATTAAAATTTGAATTGGGGGCGCTGAAGAGCGTGTACCGGAATAGAGTCGACTAGGTCTTGTGACATGGGCTTTGCGGTACTTTTCAATGGAACGTGGTTAGGGTTCAGGCAAGGTTGGACACCCAAAACCCACATCACACAATCGAGTAAACTTTATTCCGGCATATGCTCTTCAGGCGACCCTTTGAATTGATCGGTCACATTTGTGGAAGAGCTTAAACAGTCAATTTCACACCTTCAGGAAAAGTGTGATTTTTTGCTTTCTCTCAATATTAGTTCCGCAACCCGCTCTACAAATTTTCGCCAGATAAAATCTTTGGGAAAAGTTTTGCGAGAAATAAGTATGAAATTTTGAAGTATAGGCTACATATAGGTATTTCACAATAACAACCTATCATGAGAAAAAAGTTTCTGACAACGTTTCTTCCAAACAAATGTTATTATTTCTGAACTTTGCTGCCTGAGTTGGCCTATTTAGGCCTACAACTATGACTACTTTATCAGTTTATAGGCCCATAGTTTTTCTAAATTTTCATATCCCCCGATCATTCACATATATAATTATGGCGTTTTCCTAGTTCAAAGACCTTGTGTATACTTAAATATATAGGCCTATAGGTATAACCAGTGATTTCTCGTTATATATTGAACCAAATCACAGTACATGGCAATTTTTCCATCATTTCCATCGATCATTCCATTATTTTTCCACGGCGGAGTATATGCCCTAATATTATGGGAACTTGGGCAAACGCTACACTATGGGCGTTGTAAGATTATCGATAATTTGAATAAAATGTAGGCCTAATTGAATTCTACACTTGAGTTTTATGCAGATCTATGGTAATTGTTAATTATTGTAATGGATATTTGAGCTAGAAAAAAATGCGATTTCAATTTTTAGATATTTCAAAAAATACATTATACAACCGATTTACGCAAAAATGAGTAATTGTCGTGTTCAACATCAAAGTTAGTTAAAATATAATTTTTATCAGAATTTGTTTCCACTTTTCCTCGCTGGGATATATTCACGCGAGGAGTTTTCAAAATTTTGTACGATTTTTCTCAGAAGTGGTCCAACCGAACTTGCCACGAGATCCAACTCCTCGTGCCCACAAAAAAATCTGTGCAGCGTGTACTTGAAAAAAAAACGTACCGAGAAAATGTCATAAGAGTCGTATGTAGTTTTCGCTAAAGCACATATAGCCTATAATAAAAGAATAATAAAAAAGAAATATGAAACCCAACATTTAATCCAGACAAATTAATATTTACTAATGAATATCACACTATTAAAACAGTTGTTTGAATCACTCACTGTCTAGTAGTTTGTAGTACAGAGAAAAAAGAGAAATATCTTCTGACTAGGGTTGTCAACAATGACCGATATATCAATTACGATTAATATTTTTTCAAACGATACAATAACCGATGCAGTTTATACGATATTTTCGATTGTTGAAAATAAATATATCTTTTGATCCTTCCAAAACGTTTCTCCTTCCTGTTCACTTAGTTCCTACACGGCGAATACATTACTTATACTGTTACCGTACCGTTCCATCTTATTTTATTGTTTTGTCCCAGAAATCTCTGACTCTTCCTTCGACGAAGACACAGCTCTTTGGAATGCAATCGAAGTGTCACTACATACATTGAATATTTCAATACGATACGGTATTTTGACATTCGATACGATTATTAATAGGAGAAAAATATCGATGTACTATGATTAATTATCGATGTGATGTGAACGATAATCGATATCGGTTCTTACATCACGGAAGACCCTACTTCTAACCCTCCCTTACACATCCCCCTTTTCCAATTTCACCACAAAACCAATGATTATCCCGAACAATTAAACTCCAACTTCGAACTCGCCGACAGTTTTGTCCATCACTCGATGCATGTGTCCGTTCTCTCTCACGTCGCTCTAGGTAAACAGGTGAGTGTCGTCCAGCGAGGGCAATGGCACCAGCTCGATGGCAGCAGCATCACCTATACCAGGCGCCACGTCTGACACATTAAGATAGCAGCCAGCCATGTCGGCGCCGTTACCGACCGACAGTCTTATGGCATGCATGATGGCTGCTCCTCGAGCTGGACATCGCACTTGATTTATCACGTGGTGTGGTCGTGGTCACGTGATTCAGGTGATGGATGAGATACGTGTTTGATGGAATCTGGATCGAATAGCTCTCAGTCGAGATGATCGGTAATCAATAGGCCAAGTGATGTCATTCATTGGTGAATCAGAGCGACAAGAATGTTACCGAATCACTGAGAAGATATTTCCGGAAAAAATTTCGTGGGAGGAATATGCGCGTAAAAATATCCCATGTAATTAATTTTTGGGCAAACAAAGTGATGACTTTTAGGCAACTCTATAACAGACCTAATCAAAACCTAGCCCAAAATGAAACGCTATTCTGTCTACTTAAATGAGGTTTTCCAGAAGAATTATTTCCGGGAATATTTTTATCGGGATATTTTTTTCAGGGGATTTTTTCGTGGGATATTTTTCCAGGGATATCATCTGTCCGCCTACTATGTTACCCAATTAATATTAACCGAAAACAATCTTTTTAATGCACTCAGGTGGCTCTGGTTCTGGTAACGATTGTTGTTCGTTTGGGCTAGGACAATAGCTATCTACGAAGATAGCTATTGTCCTAGGTTTGGGTTACTATTACTTGAAGGAGGGGGGGCTTCTTTCAAGTGATGTCACTCATTATTGAAAGAGGCAGACAACAATGTAAACCAATTGATAAAAAGTAGAGTAAAGGAGGTAGGGGAAAGAAGCGAGGAAAAAAGGGCGAAATGTCACAAACCCAAACTAACCCAGCCTGTATAACCTAACAAAACCAAGCCACCAATATCCCCCCCCACACCCAATCATCCGTCTTCGCCTACTCTTACCTCGCCTTTTTCCCTGGCATTTTTTAAATCGTTATATACATGTCAATCCCGTGGAGTTAGGCAATTGACTCAACGTTTGATCTAAAAATAAGGTAAAATCTGAGTTCCTGGTTTACCTGGTTGTCGCGATGTCGGACGGCAAAGAAGCCGACTGCCTTGACGACCGCATGCAACAGTTCGGTGTTGTTGTCATGGGAACAGTACCACAGTAGGTAGCTGGTGATGTGGCGGAACTGGAGCGATATGCCTTCAGCTCCCAAAACACTCTGCAACAATAATAACACGCACTCGGTTATATACAATTTTTATTTATATTGGGTTTTAGCGACGTACTGTACTGATAACCAAGATCTATTTGCGTCGGATGGATGAATAATGAGATGATGGTATGATGAGATGAAGGTTTCTTGGGTAATGGGAAGGATAGGGGGAAGGAAGAGGTCGTGGCCTATATTGTGGGAACCGTCCCGGCATTAGCCAGGCTATGCAGAAGGAAACCACGAAAAAACCTGTAAAGATGGACGGCGGCGGGGATCGAAATGGGTCCGATATTCCCTTCGCCTACCGGATCACACGAAGCGAGCGCGCTAGCAATTGAGCTGCATGGGTCGGTTATATACAATTATAGATAGAGGGCAGGCAAAGGTCTAGTTGGGGCAATTAAAAGTACCTCCATCGTTGAAAAATTTGAATTGGCATATATCAAAATTTAGCCCAGCTAGCCTATTGTTTGTTTTGATATTATTATTTAGTACATCAAAAGGAATCGACTGACAAAGATTCATGCTGGAGACTGTAACAGTCACGTAGTATATATAGGCCTACGTCACATGAACCTCTAAAAACCATGTTTACTGTCAAAGGCCCGGACAAAGTTCTGTAAGTGACGCATGTAGCGTGCTATAAGGGGCTAAGGGCACAGTGAAGTATACAGCTTAGTCAATACCGAAGTCGTGAAAGGGTGCCAATGAAAGTAGTATACAGAAGAATATATTATAGTTCCAGGACAAAAGTCAAGGAAAGTACACAGATACAGAACCAAAGTACAGCATGTGAATAACTGAGATAGTGGGAAGTGCATGAGGATGTGCATGCAGGAAGTGCAATGTCAAGCTGTATCACAGACAATTTAGCTCGATTTCTATGGCTGTGCGAGAAAGCACAAACAAAAGATAGATAGTCTTTCGTATTTGGTCAAGAAAAGTAAGTGTACAGTAAGTGTAACTTATAAACATAGTTGTATACTAGACAGAAGAAGGTCGTCTACCAACTGAATAATTGAAAAAAAACTTCAGTACGGTAACTAAATAATCTCAGCACTGCACATTGAATACTTGCCATTTTTTTGAAAGATATAGTTGCGTTTCATATCGTAAACCTCGTCCTGAATCTAAAGCATCATAATATTTTGACAATACTGCAGTAATACAAATATAACAAATATATTTGTATTTGATATGTTTTTAGAGGACATTTTCTTCCGTGGAAACTAGTACATGAAAGTATACGCCAAGGAAAGTAGGGTTACAACTTATAGAGCTAGCTCACTGCAGCGTTGTACCTCGCGTGGTTGGGCGGTTTGTTTGCCGTTGTCGACGCAATAATCAAGTCACAATGGTAATCCAGCGAGCAAACATTGTGGTCAGGTTATAACATAATCATGTAGTCATTCAGTCAGTCGCAAGGGAGGCGAGCGGCTAGCGATCTGAGTACACATGGAGGTCTATAGAACTGCATGGATAATCAGGGGTTGCACAAACTCCAGCATCTGCGTCGGATTGAGTTAGTTTCGAATCTAGTCGAAATCCCGGGCGTATATAGTTTTCCTCAGTCAAGAAAGTGAAAAAAGAAGGGCTCCCCTACATCCTACATCCTAACATCCTAGAAGCTTATAGTGTAAGTATGTTATAGCACACACATTTTGTTTTATTTCTTGTTACTTCGGATTCTGCATTGCGCAGTGTAGGCCTGATGAATAATATTGATATTTTGAATATTTTGAATACTGTGTTCTGTGTTGTAGTATTTGTGTACCGTAAGCTGATTGAATTTTGCAATATTTTTAGTCAAATTTTATAAAATAGTTTCAACAATACTTTTGAAATGAATGTCAATAAAAATGGTAAAATAAATGTCAATAGAAAGTTTTAAATGTTTTCAAAAGAAATTTAGAAAAAAACTTCTCACCAAAAATGTTCTATTTACAACGTACAACATACCCCCCAACATAGCTACTCTCCTTTACACATTGATACTTCCTATTAGGCTTATTCGTTTTATACGTTCTTCTCATCTATATTTAATTGTTTGCATTTACTCTTTTCTTTGTCACGTGATGGATATTTTGAGAATTTCAATACTGCTGTGAATTTATTGAAACGATTGTTCTTGATACCTACATATCCTAATTCGATCGTCGATGCGGATTTATAGGGCATATAAAATTAAATTGAAGCAGTATAGGATAGCCAAATACCTTATATAGGCCTATAGGCCTACATCAATTGTGACTGAACGAATGTTTGGGTTTTACGGCGCGGTGACATCAAGTTCATTTTGCGCCGAATTACCTCAGTTGTATCAACACAGTTTCACAATGTCGGACAAAGAATAGCAATTCACAGAGAAAACAGCTATTTTTCAAAAGCATGTTTTTTAAATCTTGAAATCATTTTTACACAGAAAGGGGAAGAACCGAAGAAAGTAACCAATTTATTATCCAGGAATCATGAAACCCTTCGGGGATTTCAAAATTCACGAATGTATACATAAAATCTAATTTCAAGATTATTATACTATCGTACTTCTATACTACATTGAAGGATGTATACGAGATACGAAATCGTGCCAATCTGTTCACCCCTGACACTAGGACAAAGCCTTGATGAAGCAATCATTCAATTAAACACAACTCCACATGGATGCGGTTAGAGTAAACACATTGCACGGGCAAACAAAGGGGCCTTCCTTGTTGATACAACTATATAATACACCTTGCTGCTTCTGTTCTCTATGCATATATAGCTCTGGCTTGCTTTGAGGGTGGGTGCACGAGTACCAACCACTACCGCACCACACAAGAGCACAAGAGGCGGCATAGAAGAACTACGACAATGTTTGTGTGTAAGAGTTAATCCACTGTGCTGGTTGCTATTCGCCTCAGCGAACGCAAATTAACTTACGACCACAATTATTACGTTGAACAACGATTACACAGTGCAAGATACAGCTCTATGGTATACCGATAGGCCCGACTGTTTTCTTCACTAACCGAGGGGATGGTTTTGCTGACTTTTTGATGTTCGTTTATATTCAGACTCCAAGTAGAAGTAGATATTTATTTTGCTTTATTGTTCAGCATATAGCGGTAGAGCTAAAACTCTGGAGCAGAGTCGCTGATCTACTGCGAATCGGCAATGGTATAATAATTAGTTACCAATGTTAAGTTAACCATAATACTGTTGATGCCTATCTGTGAAAGTTTCCGCACTTACAAAACAAAACAGTTAACGACTTCTTTCTATAAGTTATATAAGTTTTTGAGGCTTGGTTATACCAAACTCTTAATTCTAATGCGATAACATTCGATACGATTATCGAATAGTAGAAAAAGTATCAATATGTTAGGAATGATTATCGATGTGATGTGGACGATAATCGATACATTGAGGAACAATCCTACTTAGGCCTAAAATGCATCCTGAAGACAATTTACTGACATTGTCTGACTAAAACTGGAAGACAGTGTAAATATACACGAATGCACGTACAGGTTGTGGAAGAAATATGTGTAGATTTTATTTGAACTTTAATTCTAATTACCGGTAAGGAGAAAACATTTTATGTGTCCGCGAGTCACATATGGTATGCGATGTATACTTACATCTAAGAATTAGGTTAGTTTACCTACAGCTATATAGGGCAGTACATTTTGACTCATAAAGTGGCAGTAGACGTATTCAGGTCTTACCTGGAACATCTGCAGATCAAGCTCGGCAATGCGCGTCAACAGTTGCACCGTGGCTAGAGCGACGTGGACAGCGTGGGGCGGTAGAGGTGGGGGCGGGGTGCCCCGGGGCGGCGCCCCCTGGTGCAGCAGCATGCCGTACAGCATGGACACGGCCCCCACGAGCTCCGTCACTTGCAGGGTTACCAACAGCAGCGTGGGGTCACGAGCCCCAACCTTACCGCCGCACCTATTAACAAACTCTACTGTTAATACCAACGTAACACACCCGACAAACGACGATTGATAGTCGTAGTGAAGATCAACTCTGCTGGGTGCCTGTGGATTTTGACCATATAACAAAAGAAAATTCCCGAAGACATAAATCGCAACAAAAAATTAACTACAGAAACCGCTCCTAAATGCAATATGGTCGACGTAATATAGTAACATAAGTACCAACAACAATGGAAATTTTGCTATAAATGTGGTATTATTGTGATTTGCGCAAGCTTCTTTCCTACAGCTTTTCCCATGGTCTGCAGCTTTCCACTAACGGCATACGGTACCTGCAACTGTTATACTGCCGATGTCGTTGGTGTAATGGAGAAGAGGTTGGCAATCAACTCGAATGACAGGACCGCGATCCCCAACTACAAGTCCGTGACAATTTGGCAATAATGCCAGATACTGTTGCAGATACTGTGCTTCCAACCACACGCTGAAGATAACTGTTAGGAAGTGTATAATCTATGGACCCAATACTGAAGTGTGGTTCTTATGCCTATTTTTTTCTTGTAACGGTTGTCAAGCCATTTTGGACTGTTATCCAAAAAATACCCTCATGTTTCTACATGGATGTTTTAAAGTGAAAAACTAATTAGTAATTACAATCTATCGGTAGTAAATGAGAACTTGGTTGTCTTCGGTATTTTTTTTTAGTATTGTCAATCTGAAGAAAACGGCAGTGCGACATTGAGAAACCTATCGTTAAACTAGTGGCAGCATCACGACTTCCTGTACTTGAAGTGACTGCTGGTCGTTATCTGGCATGTGATAGGTCGAGAGCTGAAAACGGTCTGATAACGTGATTGCCGTTAAGGGAAAAACGGAAAGTGGTTCGTATGGATGCACCTGTTGTCACAAGACAAACGGTAGGGCAGAGCCGAAGTGCCGAAGTATATGGCTATCAGAATATTTTGTCGGGATTTATCGACTTTATACTGTAAGTTCAAAAGTTCGAGGGTAAAATAATTACCTGACTCATAATCTAGCGATAAAAGCTTTTATATAATATTTAAAACACCCCTAAAAAAGAACTGGCATTATGCAAACCCACAATATCTCTAGCATCGAGAGCAGACACCTTATCCAATGCCCTTTTGCGTATTGGATATAAGGGCAGAAGGCTAAACCCAAAAGGGGATACAGCAAACATACGACATAAATGTGCACTTCTTTCCATGCTTGGAGTGGAGAGATCGGGTACGCAATAGGGAGCCCACGTGAGTGGACTTCAGGTCTGTATTAGCGCCGCCCCTACCGTTTAGCTTGTGACAACAGTTACACCCGATTCATACGAACACCACACGTGTAGCTTACCTGGCCGTAAGGGTGGACAGCAGTTCGAGGCCACTGAGTAGTAGCTGCGCGGCTGCGGGCTGCGCATCTATTGGGTCTCGCACGCCGCCGCAGTAAAGCGCCAGCTTGTCGACGACGCCAACGCTCACCGTGTAGCTGCAAGCAACAAAAAACATGGCATTCCTGATGAAAAACAGCGGATATAGCATATTATAATTATTGTAATCATGCACGAAAAAGAAGAAGTCTACCAACTGAATATAATTGGAACAACTTCAGTTATTACATATTGCAAAGTTCAAGGTTTTGACGCTTTTGAAAGATGAAGTTTCATTTCATACCGTAAATCACGTCCTGAAAAATCATAACAGGGGCCTACCCTTGAAACATCACGGCTACACAAATACAACGGTTTTAGTTGTGTTTATTCTGTTTGGTTGACGACTTTCTTCTTTCGTGGAGACAATGGGTAGGCTACCTACTCGGCTGACTACTCGGAAAATTCGCTGGACGGCAAGGTATATAGGATGGGGTCGTGAAACGAAATGTGATACGTTTATAGAAAAATGCATGCATTTTATTACAAAACCGGAAATGGAAATAGAACATAGCCCTACATTTATACAGAACTAGGAAAACGTAGCATATTCGTTGTAAGATGAGCGATCTATTTGTACGCAATTGCACGAAATCTGTTTAGGCCCTATATGATTTTGAAACACCCAATTCTCATAAAACTTTTCAAACATGTCCGTTATTGTGATCTTTACAAAAATATCTCAAAATTTAGACTTGATCGGACAATAATGTTCTTCATTTTTTCTCGCCACGGTAATTTATGGATATTTTCAACAGAAAATACAAATATAATCCTAATTAAAAAAAATACACTCTGTAGGCCTTCTCTTCTACATGCACATGAAGTGCTCACGTCGTACCAAGGATTATAGCTAGGATGGATAGCTAGGAGTGACGTTGATCTGGATCTATGAAACCGATCCAAGCCACTGCATGTGATCGACTACTCAGGCCATCACAGCCCTTGTAGCTATAGCTTGTATACGCGATCTAGGTGGCCGCCAAGGTTTCTTATAGCACCTGAGATGACCGTCAGATGGGAGAAGTCCAAATTGCGTATTTATCGTAGAAATAGCTATATAGCCACTGACAGTGCTCTAGTCCTAGGTCGTACATATATAAAGGTACTCGTCTCACATACGAACTAGAACCATAGATTGCTAGAACCAAGCACAGCAGCAGCAGCAGCAGATGCACCCGCTCCCAAGCGACACAACCACGGCCCTCTGAATAAACACCCCCACCCCCCCTGCTTACCATCCACTGCCTTCTTATGATGTACTTATTGGGGGTGCGTCGTTCACATCGAGCAAGCAAACATCTCGAGTCCAGCCCCGACATGACGTCACTTCGACAACACAACTGTGCTTTTAGCACAGCTTTTGTATACAAAAGAGCAAAAATACATACACATATATACAGATAGGCCCAGACAAGCTTACGAAGCAATACAGTATTTGATTTTTTCCCGTATAACCTAGCTGTTGGTGGGGTCGTTGAGCAAACAAACAATAACAACTTGTCATTTTTTAATTCAGTTTTCGAATCAATTGAATGTATTCATATTTACTGGAGGTTATCTGGAGGCTCTGTGGGCTATATTTTTGAACTTTTCGAAATTGGTTTTCTCAGAAGAGGAAATGCGTCGATTACGCTTCAAAACTATTCAGTATCGCATTAGATTATGACACTTTTGTGTATGGCAGGTTTCCACTGAATTTGTACTTTCCTTTGGCCTGTAGAGCGGTAACAGAAAAAAGTGTTCCCTTTTTTCGAGTACGGTGAAAATTCCAACCAATAATACTATTTCAAAATCTTTCAATTTTCTTTTTAGTCACACTCTGTCTCATGGTTGACAAGAGTTTTTGAAAGACGTCCTTTTTCACTCATTTTCACTTCACAATGCAGTCTCATCATCATCTACTCATTCGTAGCCCAAAGGAACCTATAGTTGTTGGTGGGGTCGGTACCCTAGCAATAATCAATTAATCAATTGATGATACTTCGTTCTGTTAACATTATTATGTATGTTTATGTTATTGACTATACCATCCCGTAACCATCTTGTCAGGGACCATTACAGTATATAGGTTAAATTCATCAACACAGCGATAGTTTGATCAAAGACCCTATTATCTAAAAACGTTATAGGGTCTTTGGTTTGAACATACAGGTATACCCTGACTATCTGTGACCTCTTTCGACTTGCCCAAGTTTCCCAGGTCACACACTGCTCATTGCACGGCACACAGCATATGGCTAACAGGGTGGCGCAGTCAGGCAATCGAATCAGTACACAATGTCAATCTGGATTACAGCTACACAAAGCGCAAACAGATGATGCGATATACGTTGGGTGGGTGGGGGTGGGAGGGGGAGGCACTCGTCGGCCGCCGCTCGGACAAATCATCATCAATGATCGTCAAGCCGCTCGCGTACAGTGTGCATGCACTTGCTCGATATTCGTAACAAGGGGTGGAAGTGCCGTGGTGCCGAGCGAAGGGAGAGATAATTCATAATGGTCTAAATAGTACCACCAAACGGAGAGAATTTCTCGCGTAGACCTACTGGCCACAAAAGGATGGTTGTATATCAACATATACAAACACATTATCTACGCAGTATTTGTATAACTGTGTTTTTTTTTTTTTTAATTATGATTTGTCAGGACGAGGTTTATGATAAGAAACTCCACTGCATATTTCGAAAACGTAACATCTTCCAAGTAGCAACGATCGGGTCAAGTAATAACGGAAGTTTAATCATTATCTATCATCGGCCTCAAAGTAAATCATCCTTTCTACTCCCCCCCCCCCCCCCCCGACCACCACCAGAAATATCATGAAAAAATACAACAGATTAATTAATTCGGCCTTAAACTTG
Organism: Brachyptera putata; assembly: GCA_907164805.1. Classification (NCBI taxonomy): domain Eukaryota; kingdom Metazoa; phylum Arthropoda; class Insecta; order Plecoptera; family Taeniopterygidae; genus Brachyptera; species Brachyptera putata. Next base: position 24,093,526 of record OU015462.1, on the reverse strand, counting down.
AACGATAATTATTTATAACAAATAATAATGAAAAAACATTCTCAGAATAGGAAAATATATATTCACCTGTAAAAATTATGTATTGGTGAATGAATGAAAATCCACCCTTTCGTTGAATTTTCATCATTTTGAAACTGAAACCGGCATACTGGTTTGAAAAAAAAGAACTGCAACGCCGTTCCGGTGCGTTCCGGCACAAATTAACCACTGGATATATAGTATAATCACAAAAAAATATACAAAAAAAATCACATATCTTGATTCCCCGTCTAGCATATCTGAACTCTTATATCACGCACTCTGATTACACTGTATTGAAGATCTTAAGAGATAAGTGCATGTTTTGTCTCGCTCTCGCAATACAAACATGGCCTCGTTCTGTCTCTCTCTCACTCGAAGATCAGAGAGCGCGAGTTAATTGGAAATCATCTTGCGTCAACATTGTCTTGTATAATCTGTGTGCTACACTCGCTCGCTCTACGACGGGGAGGGCGTCTTAAGACTCGTTAAACCCTGCAATTACTCGCGGCTTAGCGAGCACCGTGACGTCAGACAACCAACGGCCCACGGCCCACTGTCACGTGACATCATGTTATCGAACCAAATAGGTTACTGCAACGTCACAGCATGCATTATGGGATCGATAACTGCCAAATTGATTTCGAGGAAAAAACGTATCAACAGATTGTTATAGATTTAAATTCGAGTCACGAATAAAAATGTAATACACTCGCAAATGTTGAATTTAAGAAGTTGATGTACTTTATACCGACCGTTTTAAAAAAAAAATCGAATCGATATTAATACTGTAGCCTATAGGCCTACAAAATATTTCCTCATACATGGATTATTTTTATGGAAGGGAGATGAACATTGAAACCAATATTTATTCTTCAGAAATATCAGCTTCAACTATTATCTGATAAATCAGGGCAAATACTAGGCCTACAACACTAATTATCTTCATAAAAGTATAGAAGTGGGATAGTGAGTGACTATATATAACTTGGACGAAGGGCTACAATAAGATCGTGTTGCGAGTCTCCTACCTTATAACGTCTTGCATGCGACAATTGAACACGTCGTTGCTGACGTCATCGCCAGGCGTCGCGGCGTCCAGCACCAACGCCAGAAGACGCATGAGAGCGTCGCCGAGAGCGTCCACGCTGAGCGTGCTGGGGTTCGAGCTCGGACTTCCTGGCTTGCGTTCTGGTATCAATACCTGCAATCACATAAGAAGAAGTCTCTCCAGTTATCTACGACAATGATAACAATGAGGTTGTAGTTTGAAGAGCGCAACGGAGATTTCTATTTCACGTACTCGAAAAAATTAGGGTCCTTATTTTTTCATGTGAGCGACATACACGTCCGACAAAGTTACCAATCGACGGACGAAGTCATGCACCGATCAACCTGAAACGTTTTTGAACAATGACGGTGTGATACCAGAATAGATCCGTTTTGAGAAAAATCTGTTCGACACATTATTTAGAAAAATAATATTGCAAATTTGAAAATTCGCATAAGAATAATATGGAAATCGAAATTCTTTATACGTGGCATAAGGTCATTTTTTCAAATTTTATCCGATTGAATTGAAAATGTTTCGAATATGAACTAGGATTTTTAATTATGCTACTATAGGGCTATAGAAACATTAGGCCTATATAGGCCTATAGGTAACGAAACTGAAATACCAAATTGAAACGACATTTTCAAAATAGACCAAAATGAAGAGCATGAAATAATTTGGAAAGATGACAGAAAGTAAAACACCGAGAGAATTTATGCAAACACTATAAAGTTATTGATTAATACATAACCAACATAACATACATTAGATGCTATATATTATCATGCCAATATCAAGATAAATTCACACAATTAAAATCACGTAATATACGTATAGGCCGACGCAGCATTTGATGTAAGAAAAACGGTTCTACATCTTAAAATAACCAGCGAGGCAGACTTTTTATATAACATCGGTAAAATCGCTACGTCAAGCAGTATATACTTGTATCCACGAAAGAAGTACGTCGTCTACCAACAAAACCATTGTCTGAAAACTTTATCATGACCGTACAGTAACATATAAACATTTGACGATCTTCAAAGATGTAACTTAGTTGTCCTCCTAATCGTAAATATGGTCATGGAAAATCACTGACCGTCAAAATACGACATCAAGAGGCATACGTGACATCCACGAAAAAAAAGAAGGTTATAGTCTACCAACATAACAAACCCAAATATTACCGTTTTTAGTACAGCTGTAATGGGTATTATGGGTATTTCGAATATTATGGGTATTTTTCAGGGAAAGGTTTCCCATAATAGAAACGCAACTGCGTCTTTCAAAATCATTAATCCATTGAAACACCAGCTGGATTCTGTGATTACCGAGGTTTTTTATGTATCTATAGTTGGTAGACTTCTTTTTTAGTGGTTATATTTAAATTTTAAATAAAACGATGATATTTGCATTTGTTATGTTGGTACAGAGTATAGACGACTATCTTCTTTCGTGGATACAAGTCTAGATCTAGATAGTCAAGTGATGCGAGGCAGAAGCAATCACACGCAGTATTTGAATAAAGGTCAATCAGTTGTTCTTCGATTGCTTTCCTCGGCTACCCCCGTCCCCCACCCCCTCCCGCCCCCTCGCACAAAGATTCACCGACGCAGCGCTTTGCTCGGCCGATTACACACGACGTTCGACATGCAAAGCGCCCCCGTACGGTACAATAAAACACTCGCTGTAAGAGGTCAACCGAAATACATGCCCATTGATAGTAGATGGCAGTTTACTGATAAAAAACGGGGTCATTTTGTTTCAATTGGAATCTGGCCGATGGGGGATGAAAAAGATTGTTTTACGAAATTGGTCCATTTCAAGGCTGTCAATCGTTTGGAATCAAAAATAGAAAAAAATGGGAAATGTTTATAAAATATGAGGTGATAAAAAGTCAAGCTTAGGCCCCTATATCAGATTATTATAGCGACAGATCAGATCGGTTACATGTGGATGGATGGACTTTCTGAGGATGTTTATGAGGATGCACCCTGAAACTAGATTCTGGTGATTTTTTTTTTTTTATTGAACCTATTTATTTCCATGAAATCATCATCTCAATTTCAGCAAATTATAACTTATATTTTTTTTGTCCTCCAGAGATCATGAGTAATGACGTGAAGATTACCTATTATGAATAGAAACATAAACACAATTTGAGTAATGTCTACACCACGACTCGGAAAAAGGGGCGAGGATACTGGAGGACAAATAAATAAATTTCAATTTCTGAAACTGAGATAGTGATGTTTCTAGTTTTCTCTAAAATTAGGGACATTATTCATTCAAATCCAGTTTCAGGGCTGTGATGTCCTTTAATAATCACAATTAAATTAGGCTTTTTATCGAACTAGAAGACGAAATTTAAAGGACTTCAAAAAATCCCGATACGTTGACCATAGCTTTAGACCTATGTATACTTGCGGTCAAATAAAGTGGTTGATCAAGTCGGCAACACGTCAAATCCTGGAAAAAACAAATCTTAGACGAATCAAATTTTTTAAAAACCAAACCAAAAAAAAAAAAAAAAGAAAACCCCTATCTCCGAAAAACCATTTGTACGACACTTCGCTTACCCTCGTATGACCAAATCTTAGAAAACCCATACTTAGAAAAACCAAATCTTAGAAAATCCATCTCAGAAAACCCATTTCTGCGACAGTTTGAACACGTGGGTTTTAGTTTAGGAGATTTGGGTTTACAGAGAAATTGGTTTATAAGATTTGGTATGCATAGCCATCAAGTCACTTTGAAGTGCATCCTGAAGAAAATTTACTGACATGATATAAAATATAGCAATAGGTTATATTTCTTATACGATGATTCGCACTCCAGCGTAAGAAAATTTCAGCGGTAAAATATGCGTAGGTTTTATTTGAACCTTTTTTTTTCTTTTTTTTTCAAAGAATGTATAAGTGTATGTATGTAGTGAGTATATGTAAGTGTATGTATAGGCCTACGTATATAAGTATGTCATGGTTTTCCAAAAATTCAAGTCTCCGTCTATAAATTCGTCACCAAAAACAAGTAGCTAAATGTTGTAGAAATATACGTCGTCGTCTTGAACTCATATCATATTACTCAAATGTCAAATTCATACTCATATTGTAATCAAGGCGTAGGAGAATTTGTTTTTCAAATAATGTGTGTAACAATGTTTGGTAACGACTCCTTTCACTTCCACTTGTTCCTTTACATTTCATAATACGCAATTGTAATTTTTCCCGTATGACAACTCAAAGTTAATTTCCAACCATAAACCCTTTTATTTCAACCCTTTCTTTATTCATTGTAAAATGGAGGTACAATTATATTTAAAACTACACGAAACTACACCGAAACCTCGTAAATCTGCCTCTGAAACGCACTGAATCGTCATTCAGGAAACCGGGATTCGATTCTCGTCACAATCGACCATCTTGACAGAGTTTTTTTCGTGGGTACTCTCTGTGACAGTATATCTTATATATATATATATATATATATATATATATATATATATATATATATATATATATATATATATATATATATATATATATAATCTCATTCATCATATACGTCCTACCGACGTCAATCGTACTCTCAAGTCGTTATACAGTACGTCGTTAAACTTCAATCGAATGATAAATGTACGACACATTCTGAGCAACTTTTGAAGACTAAGTTGTTCACCTCTGTCATCCATCAGTTGCTTTACAATCAGTCGTCTATGACATGAGGAAGGTCGAGATGGATAAGCCAGTGGTCTGACATAAGGTATAGACTGAGAGATAATATATGCGCGTCTGGACTCGTGTAATGCATGCATGTATCATAGTGACAAGGTAGGAGGGAGTCGAGCAATGTGTAGCTACACCGGCGCCTCTAGGCCACGCCCCCTTTCACTCCCCACCCCTTTTATTGACCACACAAGACACTGCCTTTAATCGTGGACACAACTTTATAACAACAATAATAGTATAGGAAATTTAAAGTAGAAATTGTTTTGGCCTATAGCACAAAATTAAAATATAGATGAACAATTTAGAATAATGTAGATCTATAGCCTTATAGAAAATCATTTTGAAGATCGGCGGAAAGTTCAATAACGATAGGAAAATGCAGCGTATATATGCGTTGTAAGACAATCAAAGTCCCAGTTTCTTGTAGATATCTATAGCTACGCCTAGGACATTATTTCAAGTGGCGATAAGCGAGATGCAATTCATAGGCCTATACAGCCTATACTTGAAAGGTATATATATACACACAGCTTCAAATTTCTAACCCTTCCTTATTCATTCATTCATTCATTCATTCTTATCATTCATAAAACTCATAGCCTTGCAAACTATAGGCCTTCATTTGCATTGACAAACTATAATCTCAATATTGGTAATTTTGCCTATGGACACTTATTTTCACAAAAACGAGTCATAAATTTCTCTACTTGGTAATTTCTGTGGAAATTTCATGTCAAACGGATAAAACTGACAAATTCTAAATTCTAACCAGTGCTATTCTTATGAGAATTTCCAAAGTTCCAGAAGTGTCTCGTAATAACAATCAGGCCGATTTTGCTCAAAAACCATCCCAATCTCTGGTATGACACCAATGTGCAGAAAAAAAATTGAAACGGTTGGTTACTTTATACCCAAACTGCATGTATACCAGGACACAAAATTCGAAAAAAAAAAACATAAAAACGAAGCCCATTTATTTTCGGTAAGTGAAATACAAGTCTTCGCTATACGCTCATCGACCCAGCGTTTCCCTATATTTTTCAGCCCACAGAACACAGATAATCGAGCTATACCCAGAATAGAAATGTCAATTGATTAACTGCTTCTTTTTGTTTTTCTTTCTTTAACGTTGCTTTTCGACCCCATCAACAGCTATAGGTTATACAAGGTACGAATGAGCGGGTGATAATGACTATGAAGTGATGATATTGATAGGTATACGTGAAAGGACGTTTACAAAAATCCATGTCTTATGCGGGACTCGAACCCACGCCCGACCTGACTTCCGTTTCTACAGCGAACTGAGCCACGGGGGCGGTACACTGCTAATTGGGTAAATTGCTAACCGGTAAATTGGGTGCGGTAGGTTGCGTTCAAAATTTACAATAGCAAATTTGTACAATATAATATGTACCATGGTGGTAGGCCTATAGTTGGTACTTTTCGAATTTCAAATTGATTGACTTGTCACGTATTATGTGAAACGGCCGAAGGAACTACAATAAAATAATAAAATGAATAATGAAGTAAAGTTATCAACATTTATAGGCCTACCATCTACAAAACTATTGCAGACAATGTACACTTGCGGTTAACCGAAAAAGAAATTATTGACAAATTATAAATCGAATGTAGGCCTATAGATCAAATCTGTGCCCAATGTAGGCCCTACCGCTAATTGTTTCATACACGTACGTCGAATGCGTGCTGTATACACGGTCTGCGTTCGTGCGTTCGTTCGTGTTGGTATATGACCATCACCGTTCGTGGATTCATATATAACAATATGTTACGTCAATTTCAATCTTTCTTCTATTTCGTTCACTCTTATACTTGTATCGACGGAAGAAAAAGGTCGACCAACTAAATATAATTGTGAAAATGTCATTAATTTCATAATCTCACTACAACTCCAAAGACGTACACTTTTGGCAGATATAGTTGTGTTTCTATAATCATACATCGTGAAAAATCAAAATAACAAAAATCATCTCAGCTCAACGATGACGATTTGTGTTTGTTACGTTGGTGGACGACTTGTGCACACAGATGAAGAAAATCAACCCTTCCCTGATCTGTGTATTAATAGGTACACTGTGTACAAAGTACAAGTATATACGGTATATAGGTACCCAGGGTACATATAGAGCACATATAGGGGGCGTATATCGATAAATCGGAATGAGACGTCAGACACAAGCTGAGTATAAGAACTAGACCTACGCGCAGCGCACGTCAATCGGGAACAGAATCTCTCTCACCGGATTATGTCCTAATCTGTGTTTCGTATCGTCAGTCAGGAGTCAGGATTAATAACTTGATACGATCGATTAAACCGCCTCTCGTCTACAAATATCTTCAGAAAAACTTAAGTCTTCCTAAGAGGCGTCTTAGTTTCTTATCAGAGAAGTATCAACAAAGCCTAGGCGACAGAATGGTGGGGTATCTTGAAGGGCAAAGATAGAATATTAATGAATCGAATATTAACAATTATCGAGGGAGACACACAATATTTAACTGGAATAACGTATAGCCTAACCTATAGTTTCTCAACCAAACCCAATCGAACCCGAGCCCGACTATGTATAAGAAAACGCAGCATGCGTTGTAAGACTAACGAGATGTTCGAAGTGAATGTAGGCCTACAATAGATGGCTGAACCCACCTTGATTTTGAAACTATATCAGATCTAATCACTGCTTCCGTTATACAGCCCAACTTGTTGCATCATCCCTAACAATTAAGCTTATAATTCAATATATCACATTGGTCAATATAATACAATAATTTCTCAGGAACGACTACGCTAAATTTCTTGAAACTTGGTAAAAACATGTATTAGAACAATCGCATTCTGTAGAAATTTCATTACTATCGGATGAAACTTCGAAATAAGAAATTTTACCCGATGAAATTCTGATGGAGATTTTCAACTTTTTAATATGATTTTCCGATAAGAGTGGAAAACAATATCAATGCAATCTGGCATGATACCAATGTTCGCTAAAAGTTTCTAGTCGATCAGTTAATTGATGTACTGAATGCCGTTCACAAAAGAAAAAACAAACATAAACTCAATTTTTTTCCACCACAAGAAATTGAATCTTCGCTATATACGATCATCGAATCAAATGAACTAGCCCCATAACACGAATTTGAAAGTGCATAGTAAATCTTTGGAGAGAACGTTCACATTGAATATTTTTAAAATAGGCTCTACTTCATTTCTAAATCCCACTCGGAAATTACGAATAATACAGTTCACGCCAACCACAAAATCATACACAAATACTCTCGCGTTCCTTTTATATATATATATATTTGTATACGTAACAACGAGGACAATTATTATTGCTTATCGATTAGAGAATTTTTTGAATTGAATGCTAACTTCGAGAAAACGAAAATAATATGTTATGCTGTGTGTAGTTTATAAGTAGGCCTATGTATGGGCAACAATTCGTTCTTACTTCTTATAATAACAACTATAAAAAATATTCAAGTTATATAACTTGACACTCAGTTAGCAATCATGAACATTATTGTTTTGTTTGTATTTTCAACCAATAGAATATTTTCGAAAGTTAAAGACGAAAAATAGAAAAAACAATGGAAACAATTAAATAAACAATAAACCTAATTACACTGTGGTATAAGTTATATAGTTTTGCTGTATAGATACTGTCATACACGACCAGATTATCAACTAAATCTGATTATCATTTCTATTTTAATTAATCAGAAATCACACTACTCAATAAACGTCTTGGAATTAATGAACAAAAACGAAACATTTCGGTTTATTTAAAACCTATATAGGCCTATTCTATCACATACAAAGTCTGGAACGTAACAAATCACAGAACGCGAATGTGACATTACTGACATAGCATTCTATTAACCGTATGCTGGCATTGTCGCATTGTTCTGAGGCATACATTTTGTTCTGTTGATAACTGCAGCAAAAAAATTAAATGAGAGTTGTCTGTTAATTTTTTTTCGAGAAATTAGTCGGACGTTGAAGTTAAGTATTAGCTTATAGGTAGCGCCACTTTCTTATTCAGAACTACTTTATCGACTCAGTAACGAAAGTATAGAGATGAATAAATGAATAAATGGTATCACAGCTAACACATATCTGTTTGACTGAAATAATCATAGTGGTGTCTAGCAATATTGGGGTAGGAAGATTATTTTTATTCAACGTTTCTCATTTAAGAACGAGATACATTCATTTGAATTCTGTAATTAATATTGAGTGATTATAAATTGTGAGAAGCAATCCAATTATTGGCAATTGGGTTACACAAACTTTTATACAATGCTTATCTAACCGCATTTAAAAAACAGCAATTGCGCTGAATAAAACTTTCAAAATAAAAAATATATAAAAAAAACGAATACCACGATGTAACTAGCTTTCCAATTTGAAGTTGGGTGAGGATGATCGAAAAGTTTGTCAAAACAAAATTGATGTTTATACAGGAGGCCAAATCCTCTCTTATTCAAAATTCAGTGGACCCAAAAATACCCAAATGAATGACACAAGTTTGAATTGAGCTTATGAGTCAAAACTGTAAAAACCCAAAAATATTGTTTGAATAAGAGCAATATTTGAATGATCAGGGTTTGAACTAACAAAGGATCACTGTATACAATATTCCAGTCTTATTCCAATGTTTTGACAAACATACGCTTCCTAAAACAGATGCACACCACGGTATATGACAAAAAGAACAATGAAAATCTTATGCATATTCTTACTCAAAATCTCAAAATCAAAACTCAAAATCACTCAGTAAATATAAATTCAATTCAATCAATAGAAATCAGGAAATGGATAAGATGCATTCAAGTTCTTTCATATGGTCTTAATTTACAAGACTATCACCAGCCATCAATATCTTGCTTCCATGATTTACACACGGTATGTTAATTATCCAGAGGAATGTCCAGCATGACAACTAACTTATTATAAGGGTCATCATGCAATTTTCTGATGATACAACAATTTGTTACAAAAGCAATAAAAAATATGACATACCCTATTGAGGCTATTGGTTTTAGTCTTCTTATTGGTGTGATCAATAGGGCTGTGCGAGTCTCGAAATTCTCGATCCAGATTGAGTCAAGATCAAGACACGAACTTGATCGAAAATATTTTCTCCCCGATTGCAATTTCAGGTCTCGAAACACTTTCAGGTCTCGAACAATTTTGAGTGAGCGATCGAGAGTAGAAGGATAAACTTGTTATCTTTTTATCATTCAACAGATTGGTATTGAAAATACAGAGTGTGAAACTTGTACACAAGTTTTGTTTCTCAATTTTTCTATTTAATTTTGAATCAAAAATCGCTTTCAATCGCTCACACTTGTTCAAGTCTCGCTCGAAAATAAGTAAAACTCGCTTGAATTCAATAAGCTCTGCTTGCACAGCCCTAGTAATTCAGAGGTTTCAACGATACAGAGTTTCAACGGTTTCAACGATAACGATAAGTGGAATAATGAATAATTATTGTATCGTTCTTACCATGAGTCTGGTGAGCAACAGATCCAGCACGGTACTGACGTGGTTGCTAAGTAACAAGTAGCGAGCATTGACTGAATGGTTTTGACAAGCAAGAAACAGGGTGGAGCAGGCGGTAACAAAACATCTGGAAAGATACATCAGACCATGAGCACGACAAAATCAGTATCAGATTTCATTATTGGGCAGCAAATATCAACACCGCACGAGTTTTGAGAAAAGAAAATGTAGCTGATTCTGGGAGAGTACCAACAATAGTTTTGGTCTCAACTATTTTTGACTGACAAAATATATTTTTGTGAAAATACATTCTTTAAATCCAGTCCTACTTCCCAATAATGACTGACAACATATTTATTCAATATAGAAGAGAATGTTAAATTAGTCGTTGATAATTAATCTATAACCTGAAATTTGTTTAAATCTCTTCTGCCAATTCACATACTGTACATAATAAAGCCATAAGTACACATGCTTGATTTAGAAATGAGTACACAGTACTTACTTGGACGGCAGATATGGGGCCATGTTAACAGGTACACCCAGTCCCAGGCTAAGCACGCTGTCGACGGTGACGAAACCGTTCAACGCGAGGAACAGCGTCTGATCTTTGCTTGACCCGGGCTTAGCCAGGACTCGGTTGATTTCTCCCAGGCCTCGCTCCAGGCTCGTGATGGCTGTGTTACACCACTGGCCTTTGCCCTGCGACTTGCACAGCTTGCCGATGTCCTTCAGGCTCTTCTGGAGACGAGATCTGAAATAACAATAATAATAATGATAACAATAATAACTTTCACTTTGAAACCAGTTCATATTAAGTAAACAGCAACACATAATTATCAGGGTGAACCACAAATTTGAACAGTTTGTATTGAAGAAGTGACGAGTAAGAAGTCCACACAAGAGGGGACAATCATTCGTGAATAAACAGCAGGATTTTCCAAGATGACAAATTGAATTGAATAATTATTTTTTTCAATATACACAACATGAAAGTATTTACATACATGTGCAAACTTATGTGTGGATAATGATATGAAGAGAAAATTTAAAAATTTAATGGTTTCTTATAGGGCCTACCAGTAATAGAAAATAGATAATAAAAATGATCACAGTAGGCCTATTGATATCTGCTAGTCTATAGTTACTTGTATGACTTTTCCCCTTTTTTTTTCTCTTTTGAAGTCCTGCTATGAACTTCCACACAGTGGCTGACTTTTGAAATTAATAGTAGAGCCTAAGTATTAGGTACAGTATTAAAAATATCCGTGTTCCTTCCAATTTTGATCTCATACGTCAAACCGTTCAAAAGTTTTCACAAAAAAACTGATATTTTACTAAATCAACTTATATACTCTCTCAAGGCCACGTTATTAGGTCATTACTCAAGGTCAATGAGGTAGCACCACGATAACTGCCAAGCCCCGTGCCTCACCTGTTTCCGGTGTCCGTTTCGTCGATCCCCTTGGCCAGCTGCTGGAAGTCGAGGCCGCGAGACATCATGCGTTGGCGCAGTTTCTTGCAACGCTTTTTCAGCGAACTCTGGCGCTTCTTGTCGAACGCCAGCCGCGGGTCTAGCTTGTCGGCGGGAGCGTCCACGATGTGGCGTATGTTCAGCATGGCAATCTCCTCGCGTTCAGCCCCCTCGTGCAGCTTCTGCACCGCCTCCTGGTGCTTCCGCCCGCGCAGGTGGCTCAACAGGTACACCTCGGAACCAATCTACAGCAAATACACAGTTACCTCATTAGAAAAAGGCCTATTTAGATAACAATAACCAGAAATACCAAATGAATATGTCAAAACGATATTGGAACCAACTATGAAATATTTTGTTAAAATTTAATCTTGATTTAAAAGAACTCGAGGTTTGCAATAACATTTTTTTTTAAATTACGTTCCTTGATTTGTTAAGATAGATATTAGCCATTTGTATCAGTACTCTTTTTAGTATTTGATTACGCCTACATCTAAATTAGTATGGAAAACGTAATAGACTAAAGCACAATGCACACGAGAGCAATGAAAGCCGCTGCCTTGTACAGTGCACAAAGCTCGAGTTGACTTCTTGATTCTCAGCGAACAAGTTGAATAAAGTTTACTCACCAGTACGCTGCAAATTTCACACAGCTTCTGCACGGGATACGGCACTAGCCTCGGTGCCACATCGTCAGTGCGCAGTATGCTCGACTCGAGAGCGCGCTGCCGTATGTGCTCCATGTTCTCCTCGTGCCTCCGCGCCGACTCCTCTTGCTTTAGTTGTATCTTCTTCTGCAGCTCTTCCTGGTTGGCCAGCTGTGCCGCATGGAGCGCACTCAGCCGCTCCTCTCTGTCACGCGCTTTCTCTCTCGCCAGCTCCTGACGCTCCTTCTCCTTCTCTTGCTGGGCGCGGCCTACACGCTCTTCCCGCTCTCTCTTCAGTTCCTACAAGAATAGTATTGTTGTGTTAGATAAGGTCGATACGGCCAATAAGCTCAGGCCCTACTTTTACTTTTCAATTCAAGCTTCAATAATGTAGCCGTCCCCGTGGCTTAGTCAACTAACGCATACAGTGTTAGAAACTGAAGTCATGTTGGGTGTGGGTTCGAGTCCCGCATAAGGCATGGGGTTTTGTATACGTCGTTCATCGTTCCATTATCAACCGATCATTCATACCCCCGTATAACCTAGCTGCTGGTGGAGTTGGTAAGCAACATTGAAAAAAATCATTGAATATTATGAATTTTATTTGTGCAGATTTGAGAATTCAACAATGAGAATAACAATGACATACATAGAGACAAAAATTAATATTTAACTTAACTCATTATTTTATAGTTCCAAGTACGACTTACTTGCATACGTTCCAGTTTCTCCAACCTCTCTGTCTCCAGCAGTCTACGTCTCTCTTCCACCGCAGCTTCCTTGGCTGCTTTCTCCTCCTGCTTTCTCTGTCGCTCCTCAGCAATACCTGGGGCGTACACGTGTTTCAATATGTTATATCTCATTGGTTGGCAAAATACAATAATCATACACAATACTTTATTCATTTATTTACTTATATTGGATTTAACAACACACTGTACTGATGACTATGAAATATTGGCATCGGTGAATGATATATGCGATGATGGGTTGATGATGATATATGTGATGACGGGATGATAACTTGATATGGAAGGTTATCGGTCAATCGGGCGAAATCAATCGGGCGACACACAAATCTATGTAGCTAGCTGCATATTTGCTGCTCTATGTCTTGCATTAGATCGAGTGTTGTGATTGATTTGAGTTTACTACGTGGTCTGACCACGACGAGAGGTGTAGACATGGGTTTTTAAAAAAGTCCTATCACGTATCATCACTTCATCTTCCACCGTCACCCATTCATCACTCAACAGCATTAAAAAAAAATATCAATGCCATTCAGTCGTTGAAATGACAAAAAAAATGAGAAATGTTTTGCAATAAATGTGTGCATAGGCCTACCTTGCAACCTGTCCTCTTGCTCCTGGCACAGAACCATGAACTCGTGACGCTTGTTCTGTGCCTCCAGCTCCGTGATGAACGCAATCTCCTTGAGTTTCTGGTCCTCGTCGTGAGCCTTGCGCACGATCCCCTCGAGATGCTGCTTGCGGTTCGCTTCGGCACGCTTCAGCTTGGTTTCCAACAACATTCGGCGTTTCTCGATGTTTGCTTCTTGTGCAGCTTTTACCTGGTGCATAACAAACGTTTCATTACTAAACCATACTAAACTTGAACACGAACTTCAATGCTCGCTATCATATGAAAGATGATGAGAAAAAATTAAATCTCTAAGTGAAAGTTTTTGCCACGTATTGCCATGACAACACTTGCGTATTCCGTACCTCCTCGACCTTGGTGTGAAGTTCCTTGAGCCTGCCAGAGCGCTCCTTGGCCAACTGCTCTCGCTTGTCCTTGGCCTGCGCCTGTTTCATCTGGAACCTGCGCAGAGTCTCGGGGACTGTGCGGCGGCGCGATGGTGACGACAGCTTCTGGTGCAGCTCGGTCGCGCGGCCTGGAACATGAGAAAGTCTTGCATAGTTTCACACTTACAAACTAGCGGAAATATTGCGGAACTCACGATTGAAAGCCGGATAGTCAGGGCTGGCAGATGATGCAGCTGTTATAGCAAATTAGCTCTAATTTCATCTTCTAACTATTCTACCATTAATAAATAATAATTCATTTTTCTATAATACCGTACGGTACGTGTACTCAGGGGCGTCGGAACGTTTTCAAAGTAGGGGGGGGCAAGCTCAAAAATTGCGACCCGCGGAGGAAGGAAGTATGGGGTGCCACACATTCAATAACATTTGGGTATTTTTCAGGATAGAAGGACAGAATACTGAGAATACCAAGATGGGGAATACCAAGATGGATCTCAGTTTGGAAAAGAAAATGCCATATAAGAACAGTTGTACAAAGGCCAGTTAACGCGAAGCATGCGACCCGCGGGGGGCAATGGGGAAGGACCCCCTCTGGCCCCGCAGGGAATTTTTTTAAATTACCCTTTTTTAACACGATTTAACGTGTTTCAGATAAGATTTAGATGACAAAATTAATTGTTTTGAAGAACTAGATGTGCCCAACTGATATTTGCCAAACATAGTTATTGTAACTGCAGGGTCAGTCTGGCTCATTTTAGCGCCACGGGCAAGGACTAAATTATGAGCCCCAAAAACTATATGCGCATAGTGAAAGTGAATGCGAGTGAGGGAGGAATCAAGCCCCGCAGGGAAATTTTTGTGAATTTATCTTTTTAAATGCGATTCTACGGGTTTGGGAATTGGACGAAATTTCTGGAATTCATGAATTCTTTAGTGTGGTAAGAGCTAGTTTTGCTGAATGGCTAACCCAAGAAAAATCTATGTCTTTCGATAACAATGCTGTTCGAATGATAACATTTTCTCCACCCAATAATGCACAAGTAAAATAGAATACGATTTATGACATATTATTATTAATAGAATGTTACAAATGTGCGCCGATAGCGCCCCTTAAATTTGACGCCCCTGGCAGTCACCGAACGACCCTTATTGGAAGTTCCCTTTTTCCATTTCATTGAATTGTCATTGTTACGACTGTTCGAATTTTGGAAATTTACAAAATTTACAAAAATTGTAATGAATAATTTATATCTGAAAGAAGCACTGCCGGTAGGGTTGTTTGTTGATTTCTGATAACTAATAACTACTTACCAGAGCTATCATTCCAAAACAGTACACCAAATTCCTTTGAATCACACCTTTTTCAACATGGTTCAACGTGTTCCAGATGAAATTTAGATGCAAAAATCAATTTTCTCCTAAAACTGAAGGTGCCCATCTGATATTTGATTTTCTATGCAATGTGAAATATGAATCTATGTACGATTTGATCTATCTAAATAGGTCTACATCTTTCCTTCTTACTCTTTCTTTCTTTTTTTTTTCTTTCTTCCCTTCTCTCTTCCTTCTTTTTTTCGTCTTTTCTATTTCTCGTCTTTTCATTTTTTTTTGCAAGACCTTTTTCTTGCCCCCCCTTGCCCCCCCCTGGCCGAAAGTTGGGGGGGGCATTGCCCCCCCTGCCCCCCCCGGTTCCGACGCCAGTGCGTGTACTGGTAATTCACATTTGTCATGTTGTCCATAAAAACCAAAACGGCAAATGACAGCTTGCAAGTACAAGTAACAGTATCCTGGCGTGGACCTACCCAGGGCCGTATTAGGGAACAGGCTAACAAGGCCCAGGCTTAGGGTGCCAAATTTCAAGGGACACCGTTCCATTTAAATTAGAACGGACATTATGTAGGCCTAGGCCCTACATATCGTTGTAATTTTTAAAGTAGTGTATTTAATATTATATAGGCCAACATTAATATTGTGACATGCCAACTGAATGAGAAGAGTATTGGAAACAATGCTCAAAACACTTCTTATTAAAAACTATGTATTTGATATGGCGAATTGTTTTCAAAGTGAATAGAGGGGGGGGGGAGGGAAGGCGAAGAGTTTTCGGGTCTGGAGGCGCAAATGTCTAGCCACAGCCCTGGACTTACCTGGGTTCCTGGCGACGTACTCGTGCAGTTGTTCTAGCGTGTCCACTCGCTCGGCCCACGACATCCCCGATAACACGTGCTCGTAACTCGCCTCGAGATCAATGTCTTGTGTCGACCAATCGGCATCGAGCGTCGCACCCCTACCCTCCTCCGTCTCCAGCTCCTGGATCTCCTTGCGCAGCTTGGCTTCCTCGTAGCTCAATTCGCGACTCTTGCGTAGCTCTTCTTCCAGAATGTCTTCGAATGTCTCTTGTAGCAACACACTGGAAACCAGTCCATGTAATCAGTTGAATCAAATACGATGATACCCATAAAAACTGATTTAATGATTTACAAACACACGAAAAAGCACACAGTACTTTACAACTCATCTTTATCTGGTGTAGCGAAAAGAAGAGCTGATCAAAACGGAAAGAGTCTACACTCAACGCCAAAGTTCACGCTTTTTGAATTTGTACACCAATGAAAAACGGTGTACGACAAGATTACTAGCTTGATACATTTGCCCTGCTTTGTTTAGGCAACAAATATTCTAATCAGTACTTATTACCGGTACATTAAATAATTTTCCTCACCTCTCCTCCGATTTTTCTTCCTTAGCTTTCTTCATCTTCTCACGGCAATTCTCCTTCTCCTTCTTGCTCTTTGCTTCTTGCGCTACGTTTCTGTTGCACTTGGTCACGTTCTCCGCAGTCGTGTCCTTAGCTTCCTCTCTCGTGCTGCACTGCTTCATTCCTGTAACAGGCAATATTAAAGGCGTTATTATATTACAACCCAATAAGATCTGAATTGACCCCAAAAGAGTGAATTTGCTCATTATTAAGATAATAATATGTACTATTTAGAAAAGGTCTGAGAAGGGTTGCTGTTCAATAAAAAATTGCAACAATATCCAAATTTTAATATGAGTGTTGATCAAGATTTCAGAATTTTTCTTCAACAATTGATTAGATGTCCTTAGCGAAGACTTCCATTCCACACACTGACAAAACTGGGCTTCATTTTTATGTTTTTGTAATTTTGTATGCGGCATAGGCCTACAGGTCAGGAAAAGTAACCAATCAACTTGAATTTTTTCTGCAGAGTGGTGTAGGTTGGGACTGTTCAGGAGAAGAATCGGCATCACGGTTATTTAATAGAAAATGTGAAACTTCGGAAAACCCCCATGAGAATAGCACAGGGTAAAATTTTAGATTTTAAAATTTTATCTGTATGACATCAAATTTTCACAGAACATTGATATTGTTCCAATACATATCCCTACCATGTTTTAAAAAAACTGAACGACTCGTTTTTGAGAAAATATATTATTATACCGGTATTGGAAAAATGACCAATGCTGAGTTTAAAGTTTGTCAATGAAAATCTATAGGGGGCCTAGCCTGCAAGGTTATGAGTCACAAGAATGAAATTATATGAACGAAAAAGGAAGGCTTAGAAATTTGAAACCCCAAGGTGGTACGCCTACGTAGGGGCCTACATAAATTTCAAGTAAATTCTATATAAATATCTGGCTCATCTTACAACGCTTACGCTGCGTTTTCCTGGTACCGAAAATATAGAATCGAAAAAATTACAATGGTTCAACAGAACGTTTAGCGATCTATGTCTTTTATCTACGGAGGGATGGAAGAGGGGGGGCTTAGTGGCTAAAGCTCAAGTTTCTCTGAAGTAGGCTCAAGAAATTCCTGGCAGTAGGCCTAGTGTATTAATTTAGTTATCTACTATTTTTCAATCCTACTATTTGGTGATACAGTATATCAACTATCTCCAAATATATTTGAAAACTAAAAAAGCTAGAAGCTAAATCTAGTGTAAAGATTGTACCGGTAAATCCATACCATCGTTCCTTGTAACATTCACAAGACTGGAATTGGCTTGGCTCGTCAAAAGATTAACATCCACAGTGTCTTCCTTCATATTGCCAAGATTCGTTCCTTCGGGAACATCCTTTATCTCAGTCTTCACAAGGTTCACATTAGCTTGTTTCATGACGTTATTATCAGTCTTCACAAGAATCACAGCTGCGTTAGGTGAAGCAACGCCCTTGGTGGCGTTTGCTAGTTTTGATGATAGATTAGCGCTCTTCGAGTCGTGCCTCGAAAGGGCGACCTTATTCTTGACAAGATTGACCTTCATGGGCAAATAGACTTCTACTTCGGAAAGTGCTAGCGCCGGTAGGGAGGAAGACGCGCTGACTTGGTTGAACCGTAGCTTGGCCTGGCTGGATCGCGTGGTCAGAGCAAACCGCGACCTTGTCCTGCCCTTGACCGTCTCCCAACCTTCGAGAATGTCTTCGGATCCTACGCAAACAATACACACGACAAACTATAGGGAAACACACGTGTTTGAACAGTTTTAATATAATAAAACGATCAAATAGTGAGCTAGTGATAGCAATGAGTAGTGTACACGAGCTTCACAAACCTGTGGTGTAATTCGTTGTTGATAAAACCTCTACGGAGACAGTTGCCTCATTGACCTTGTCCTTGACCTTATCTGCCCAGGATCGTCCACCCACGCTGCTTGACGACATGGTCGAATAACTGCGGCGCCCCAAGGGCCCAACATTCTAGAATTGATACAAAATATTCAAATTCTCTTCACATCATTCATACACAAAAAAACTCATATATTTAGAGCTTATGGGAGGTGGTTCAGCTTATTATATCAAAACTCATTTGGTAAAAACACTAAATATTCAATACATACAAAGAAGGCTACTACTCAGGCCAAAAACCACTCAGGCCTATATACAGGTAAAAAAAAGGGAAGAGAAAAATAAGCAAGAGATGATCTTACCACACGTGCAGGTACTTTGTTGGCAGGCACAGCCTTGGAAGGAGCTACCCTAGGTCTTGGCACAACATGAGGAGGAGCAGGAGGGGCAGGGAGAGTGGTTCTGGGTGCTCTGGGGCACGCCACAGCAGCGTAATTCACTCCCAAGCGTCTAGGGGCGATGCCCTTACAAGGCTGTGGGACAACCTTTTCAGCTTTAGGAGGCTGTAGAGCAATTCGGTCTGCTTTATAAGGCTGTGAAGCAGATCGGTCAGCTTTAGAAGGCTGTGGTAGGAAACGTAGACCATCGGCATCCTCGACACACAGCTCGAGATCGGTCTGTGACGCTTCGTGAATCATCTGTTTGTTCGAACCTTCATCTACCATTAGCTTATTCGAAGCTTCTTGGACCAGAAATTTCTTCGAAGCTTCTTGGACCAGAAGTTTCTTCGAAGACTCTGACTCAAGTGATACCGCTGGCTTGTTGCATTCATCACTGACAGCTGATTGGTCAACTGTTGCAATGGTCGTACTTGATTGGACGGCTGTGGGTTCCGTTTGGATGACGACAGTGTCTGTTTCCACACTGGAAGAAGGAGACGGGACAATACGAGTCTAGAACAGTTTTTAAAAAATGTTGATACTTCACACACCTACACAATAATTTTTGCCAAAGAGTACAAATGATTTAAATCAAAATTATGTTATTTACCTTAGTGGCGCACGACTTCCTGACCTCCCACGTAAGCGAGGTGGGCCGCTGTGGTGGTGCGGTGTTCTCATAGTCTCGCTTCACCTGGAACCACTCAATTAGGTTGAGAAATTCGCGCGTGTAGTTGTCGAGAACCAAGATGGCCTCTTTACACTCAGTCACGCTCTCGTCGGACTCGCACGTTGAGTAGATCTCGTCCACGGCACGCTGAAGGTTGCCAAACAGGAATGCCCAGTAGCGGGCTTGGAGTTCTGCGATTTAAAACAAGGCAAACCGTAAGCTCTGCATATCAGGTTTTGATACACTTTGAAAACACTTTAAAATTGAAATAAATAGGAGTAGGGCAGTAGTGACTACTGGTAACAAGTGAAAAATTGTAATAAAGAAAACATATTAGGCCTATAATAAAAAAGAACAATCAATACATGATAGTCTTCATATACATAAGATAACATGCCCTCTAGCATTGACTTTATAATAACTACAAACTCAATGCCTCTAGCAGCTAGGTTGACCTTAGACTTCATGAATATAGATACCGTATTGTGTAAGTTTAAATTCTATGTATAGGCCTTGGGCCTACACTTTATTAAACATACGGTATTGAAAAAAAAGGGCAGTTGCTATGGTAGGACACAAATCCAATACAGTTTTTGTTCAATTTTTCTAAATTGGCCCATACAGGATATCACAATATTCATTTAGTATTCTCGGAATCTATTTCAACAAAAGAGCAATTAGGCCTAAGCTAAGTTACTATCCTTCATAAGCATCTAAACCTGAAAAATTTGGAGCTAGGCTACACTATAGACGTCTAGCTACCTGATCGTTTGTCTCGGCCTGTGGAAGCAGACCGTATTCTCGTCCCAGGATTGATGGAATCATTTGGACGCTGACCTTGACGTGCAGTGTCAGCTTTCTTCAGTTCGTTGACAAGACGAGGAGATGTTGGAGGCTTGCGAGCCCAACCTTTGCCTGACAATGATTAATAAAAAACTTATATTAATGCTGCCCAGACTCATTTTTTTACACTTAAGCCACATGCATAGATACTAACCTTTCTCAGGGAATGTGATACCAACATTAATTGGAACATGGAACGCCACCAGATTCCGGGCCGTGCGTCCCTCTTCTTGCACCAAAAGACGAATGTCTTCCATTGGACTTATGCCTAGTGCAGGCATACGTTTCGACGTTCTGACTAATTAAAATCAAAATTGAAATTATAGGCCTAGACTTGTCCACTTCTAGGCATAAGCGTTTTCTCTGCAGGCTTAGCAATGGCTTAGCATATAGTAGAACACAACCTTGAGGGCACAGGTGTATCTGTTGGCCCTAAGTTAGACTTTCAAGCCACAGGTAGCCTACCACAACTCTCAACAGTCATATTTAAAAAGATGTTAATCATTAAACAATCAAACTATTACTCAGTAAAACGGAGAGCAAACTTACGATATTTCACAATTTTAGGTTAAAACTAATTTTGACAGCTTTTTGAAGACGAACTTGGAGCGCAAGATTCAGTGGGCGGTTTTGTGGGTGGCGGTGACTGTGACGTCATGAACTGTCAGGCAACTGCAAGGCAGACAACTTGACTGGTTGAAGGACAAGATAATACTCACTGGGCTAGCTAATTTATCCGCAGTCCATGGTGACGAAATTAGTGATCATCAATTTACATTTTAAAGGAAACCAAATAACTTAATTAACATAAATAAAGGGCTTATTTTGTGGTCATAACTGGTTGTACCACCAATTAACATACTAAAATGGTGAGTGTTGACACTTGTCTTGGCCCTAGGCTTAGGGCCTAGCCCATTAGGCCTAGTTCAACCTAGGTCTCATTGGCCTTGTACGCCCTAGGCCAAAGATTAGGCTGTAGGCTTAGGTTCCAAGTTGGTTGAGGGTCTGTTTAGACTGACATGAGTACAGTTACTTCTTGGCCTACAACTAGGCCTAGCCTAGCCCACTGTTTATTGGCCGATGCCTATCTAGTTCGGAAGCGTTGTCAATGACTACGTATATCACACAGTCGGGAAACGGTTTAGTCAAACCGGTTCTCAGGCTGAAACGGTTCAACAAATGAGTGTATATCACAATAATTCAGAAACACTTTGGCAAAACCGTGGTCAAAACGTTTCAGCGCCAGCCATTTTTTATATTTACATAAGTCGATATATTGGTATATATATTGGTAGGCCTAGTATATTGGATATTGGTGACGTAAGTCGGTAAATAATCGATAACGGAGCTGGAATTCAACAAGGATCGATTTATCGCTCGCGTTCAAGGTTACCCTGAATCGGTTTGACGTGTATATCAATCGTATCGAGTTCTCCAATCCACTTGCCAAACTGGATTGGAACTAAAGTGTTTCACACCAAAACCGACAGGTATATCACCATCTGTAAACCGTTTCAGCCTGAACCGGTTTGACTAAACCGTTTCCCGACTGTGTGATATACGTACCGTAGTCAATGTAGTTGTGTAGGCCTACGCTTGTATCCAAATTGATACCTAGGCAGAGTCTTGCAGAACCCTGTGCTAAGCATATAAGTCGACTCTCAAACCAATAATAACCATAGGCCTACACTTGCGTCGTATTTTATTCTTCATTCTAGACCTGTCATCAGGCCTAAATGGTCAAGATTCTCATAGCTCTTGAGAATTCTACTTCTTACTATCTTTTCACGTATAAATGCAAATGGCTTATACTTTCAACTATTTTATAATTGCAAGCCAAGGAATGTTGGTATATTTTCGATGCATTATTATTGGATTGTAGGCCTATGGTATGGAAAGAAATCACTTGCCAAACATTAAAGTGCAATCATTTAAAATTTATCAAAAGGCTTAGTAGAATTTTCTCCACTGTGTGACAAGAGTTGAGGGTAGCCTAGAATAGATTTTCTCTAGTTGTTGAAGGTAGGCCTAGCCTAATAGAACACCTGTCTCACAGACCTACATGCCCTACTTCAGCAGTGACCATTCCACGGATCATATTAATAAGCACATTCATTTCCGTCCTTTCATAGAATTCATCAAGTACTGTCAACTCTTTAGGTGTGAATTTTTAGTTTGAGTATATATGCCATTTTCGTAGCCGTTTTTTTAGGGATTAATATGTCAAAAAACACTCATAATCCACTGTTTCGAAAATGCTGAAGTTACATCTTTGCAAAATAATCACACGTATAAATTGTACTTAACTGAAAACTGATGAATAATTGAAAAAACTGGAAATATTGTCGTCGAGTCGATCACAGAGAGTCACCACATTACCGTCACGAGGTGGAACGTGAGTGGTGCCAACTGAGATTAATAGAAACAAAACTTACTGAGACACATATCTGTGAACTGTGAATTTATAGTCACGCTGCCCTTTCGACAAATCCTGTTTTACCTTATCATACTGTGAGGTTATGTAGGAGGATTTTGTTGATAGGACCTGGTGACTATTCCACTGCAAGCTACACATCGTAGGGTTATTTTACATTTTAACTCTCCATACATTTGGCACGACTCACAATAACATGCCAGCAACAGTTGCAATTTGACGTTATCAAGTGAATAAGAACAAAATAAACTGAGTAACCTCAGAAAAAACAGTTGGTATAAACTCTTGATGAGCGTGATACGTTAGAAGGACGTTACGCCGTATCATTGTTTTCCAATATGTTTATCCCTAAAAACAATTGGTCAAGGTTACGACATATTTACCTTAGGCCTAGTACATATTGTTGATTTCACTCTCTTCTGAGGATCTCTGTTAATTTGAAAAATACCCTAAATTTTCATTTTGGTCAAGGAACTAAGCTTTAGGGGGCCTACTGTGAATGAATTCTTAGTTTTTTGGGCCAGCAATAAATTTAAGAAAAAAAATGTGAGTAGGCCTACCGTATTTGAAGCTTACTAGAACATGAAATGTGTTATTGAACAATCCCTTTATAATAAAGTATTGTCAAGAAGTTGAATATTCAGATTTGTGTTTTGATCTTGGAACAAGGAATGTGTTTCAACTTTTTAGTCTGATGCTATCAACATTGTGCTTTTTACAGGCAGAAGAGGAAATGAGTCAGCTGAGATTGAAGGTCATTGGAGGTCACCAACTTGCAAAGAAGGATATATTTGGTGCCAGGTAAGAGAAACTGGGAAGCTGGAAATAATTTGTGATGCCATTTAGCGAGCGTTGTTGAACTAAAATCTCCGGACATCATTTTACGCGGCTCTCCTATGACCTCCTTTCACATACTAATTAAATGTTTGAGCGGTAACTACGCTGTTCTTCCCATTTTTTAAAGTAAATTTGTATTGACAATCACAGTATGATCATTATTCATTAGTAATGTTCTTCAGCAAAGACGCTCAATTATTGTTGTTGTGTTAGCAGTGATCCATATGTCCGGATAGACCTCAACACTATCAATGGAGATGAAACTGTCGATTCTGTCCTCACAAAGACGAAGAAAAAGGTGAGTTAATGTTGAAGAGTTGCCGATTAACCAGCAGAAATAATTCACAATCATACTAACCGCGACTCTCTATTTGTTTTCTCTTCTAGACGCTGAACCCTCAGTGGAACGAAGAGTTCTTGTTCCGGGTAAGTTTGTCAATCAATCGTCTATGCTCTTGTCCATGTAAGGCTAGCTTATGGCCTTACGTGAACATTCATGATGTAAATTCTCTGCCGCATGTGGGAGCGAATTCAGAGTTAACAGCCATTTCGAATGATTAGGCCTAGCCTGTCAGCGACGACAGCGGGATGGTGTAAAGTTGTCCCGCAGTAGTTCAGCTCTGGTCTTTTTCTTCTTCATACCACAACATTTTGCTTGCAAAAAACCAGTTGCAATTCATTGCATCAAGGTAGAACTTTTTTGTATTGTTTTCACAAGACACAATCAGTGTAACTGCGGGTGTATAGATAATGAACTATATTGTATATTATTTGGATACATTAGCTAAATAGACTGATTCACTAATGAAAATTGAAACCTAGCTGTATGTGAATGTTCACATACGGCCATATAGTACACCATGTTGAAGTATATGGAATTTCTGGAACGAAAAGAAATTGGGCCGCTTTCATTCCGCTTAAGAGTTCGAGAATAACAGTCCAGGTATTACTGTTCAATAGGTGAAGCCAGCCGAGCACAAACTAGTGCTGCAAGTGTTTGACGAGAACCGCCTGACCCGCGATGACTTTCTGGGCATGGTCGAACTGAGTCTGCTCAATCTTCCGTGGGAGCAAGATGGTCGCGCCGTGCCCAACAAGCAGTACATCCTGCGGCCACGCAGTGCCAGGTCACGGGTCAGAGGTCACCTCGAGGTGTACCACGCGTTTGTGCGTGAACCCACGACCGTCGCCCAAGACACGCACGACCCCGAGTGGGAGATCGTGGAACCGCCCAGCTCAACCGCTATTGACGGTCCGACGCAGGTACGGTGTTTGTTCTAACTTCTCACAACACCCATCTTATGTGAAATAATAAGTATAATTTTCATTTCATATTCAGTTATCGAAACAATTCTACTTACCGTATGCACACTGCATTACATACAAGTCTTTGCTTTTCGAACAATAACAACAGAAATCATTTCAAATGTGTCCAATGTATAACAATCTACAACTGCAGCCTCTATTGTGTGTATTTTGTATGGTAGGCAATCCCCACGGATCAGCAGACACCACTGCCGACGGGTTGGGAGGAACGAACTGATGCAAACGGTAGAACGTATTACGTCAACCACATTGCCAGGTCAACGCAGTGGGAGAGACCAACGTTCAAGTAAGTGTCATCTGTTGACTGTTTCTATGTGGTAGTATCCTAGTTGAAGTAATTGTAGTTTATTTGTAAAGTTGATAGTTCTATATGGTTTTCTTATAATACATTAAGAACTTTCAACAGTTGTAGAATTTTGAAGATACACTATCTAGGTGTTGGGAATTATCAGTATAGACTGATTGTAAATAGATTTTGTAATAATTTAATCGGAAAAAAAACATATAGGCCTACGCTGTCTATTTCCCCCAGGTTTCTAAATTAGTAACCTAATAATCTATATTCTGACCCTAATCTACTTCTATGCTGGGCAATTGTTAGTGAACTGTGTTTTGTTGACTGTTCACTTTTGTGAAACCAAAAGTCGTGTGTTCTCTCTTGTGATTGCAGCATGGCCGGGGCGTGCAATGAGCCGTCTGTGCGCGAACGTACTCTCGAGTCAGCCGCCACTGAGTTCCAGCGTCGGTTCCACATCAGCGTGGATGACAGGGATACCAACAGCACCGGCCCTCAGGTTGGTAACACTGCTTATCAACATCGTTATTGTAACTTTCTTATTCTAATAATTGCATTTGTATTGAATATTAATTTCAACATAGACAATATAAGACAGGCGTATTATTTGTGAGTTTGACCTTCAGCCAGTTGTGTTGTCATTATTTGTTACACTAAACATCCTTTGTACCAGTGTTTTGTATATTGTGTTTGTATTCTCTCTTTCTAGTAATGTATAAAAACAATCAATTGTACTTAAATTCAAACATTAAACAACTGATGACTCGTCATCTACATCAACCTGATAGGAAGGAATATTCAGTGTAATACAGTTAGCTTGCAAATTTAGATTCACTAAGCTGTGCAAACGTAGGTCTATTTAGCTATGCAAACTTGGTTATCTACTTGGGTTGCACTCGTATATCGATGGGAAGTATCTTCAAGGGTGCAGGAATGTAATAATTTATAAAAACTACACACGAGAGAATAAAGCAGTCGTATTGGTTGTTATTGCAGTCTACTCAACACATTCACATACCTTACATAGATGGCACTTGATGATTGACAAACATATAAATAGACACGTTTGTACTGATGATCACTTGCTAATCTGTCAGTAAATCAATAATTGTTCTATAAAATAATTAATGACAGGAATGAACAGGGAAATAAGGATGAAGACTTGTATTCACTAAATATACTAACATGCTCTAGCAGTTTACTAATACATCAAATTGGATGGTACTATGGTATACACTTGAAACATGAATAAGTGATGAATCCCCGTGTTAACAAACCCTCTAACAGGTGTTCTATTGTAGTATGTGAGACACAAACCAGTGAATGCTAGTAAATGTAATTGAGTGCATGATGTTGATGAATGACTGCATGATTCATTGCATGCTGCTACGTGATACGCAGTCTGAGGAGGATGGAGGAGACGAAGACGATGAAGATATCGATGAGGTCGACGATGAGGTACGCAATAATGTGGCATGTAGGCCTGGTTAAACTCTGGATAACGGTGCTCTGTAATGTTCTAGTGGGATTCGCCAAGTAATTAGAATAGGTCACAAGATCGTTGAGATGTAACAGGTTGGAAAAATCATTATCTCTTCCTCTTACATTAATTACTGATATATTCAATTGCGTTGGTGAATTTGATGTGTGTGTTTGAGTAAACGTTCGTAGATAGATAGGTTAGCTAGTAGGCCTTCTGGCAGTAACTCTAATAATGAGAGGTCGAGTACTCTACTGGTGTATAACTGTACACGTGCCAGTAAATAGCTTATAGTTGCCACTGCTGCCAATTCTACACGTAAAGTTCATCGTTTTGTTGAATTTTTGTGATTCATGTGAGTTTCTAGGCTTTATCTTTGATGTTGTGCAATTGACCAAATAATTAAAATAACAACTTAGGGTGATGAAAAGTCATAGTTACACATAAGTTTGCATAACAATGAGGCCTAGATCTTGTTTTCGTGCTTGAAAACGTATCAATTTCATTCCATGTTGCAGTGTAAAAAGTTGCATTTGTATTTTTTTAGGATTGGAAATTCCAAATGTATCTGCTAATTTGTATCTGCTAGCTGTAGATACTGCAATTCAGCATACAATTGGGGTTGGGAAAATTGGGACAACTGCCTGCAGCTATTTGATATTAGAATATTTCCAGCTTATTTAATGTCTCAGTAGTTGATCGTCCCGTATCGTCGACTTACACTGGTGGTTTTTTTACAGGCTGACGCAGTGGACAGTCCGTCACAATCGCGCAGAGAATCGACAGCGGATGCGGTAAGTTGACAACAAGACCTGTTCAGGTTTTCATCTATGCAGTGTGTATATAAGGATCTTCATTATCAAACTCTGCCATCACAATCACTGGCTGCCATAAACGATACTGAATAATGAACAATTGATAATAAAATAATAGAAAGAACAATATATACTAAATATACTGAAAGTAATGTATCTAGGTAAATAGTACTCTTCATTATTTATTACCAATATCAATACACTAAATAGGGTTGCCATTCGATATAAATATTGCAAACAATATTGAATATTAGGCCTGTGCGAGACTCGAAATTTCGAGTCGAGTTCGAGCAGAGATTGTGCTCGAACTCGACTCGAATAGGCTGAGAGATTTGCTCGAAATTTCGGGTCTCGAACGTTTTTCGAGAATAAAATCACTGAACTTGACAAATCGCGATGTTTCAACTTTTTAGGTTAGGTTGCCATGTTGATCCCGCCTAGAGTTATGACGTATTGTATACTACCAACCTGAGAAAAAAAATCTCGAACATTTTTTTGCGCTCTGATCGCTCGTGAATGAGCGTATCGGCCGTGATAAATTACGAATTTCTGATCCCACTTCTACCCCACCAATCGGCTAAAACTAATTTTCAAAAGTACAGTACATCTTCATAACATATAGTTCCTATTCGATCTCGTGCAACTCAAAATGTTTGTATAATAAATTAATAATTGTAATTAATAAAACTGAAAATGTAATGCAATCTAGCTAATCTTACATAGGTGAGTCTTAATGATTTATTAGTTAATACTAATGTTCAACTAAATAATTTACCTAATCTCAAAGTTGAAATGTGAATTGTGATACTGATGTATTTTATAAATTGTATAATAATAGAATCAGCCAATGTACACTGTACATAGAAGTAAAGTAAAGTTTGATTGTTTATTAAGCCAATGTGTTACTTACCTTGCTTTATTCCTCAACTTACTTATGCACATATAGGTCTACATTGCTTGCAAAACATTTGTTTGAAAAAATTAATCTATTCTTGATTAAAGTTTTGCGCACAAGCAAAAATAATGTAGGCCTATTTTATTGCCTGAATCTTCACTTAAAATTCAAGCAAATTTACTTGCTCGCTCGAACTCGCTCGAAAAAAAACTGCTCGAACACCTATTTTTAAAGTGTGTGCTCGCTCGAAATTTGCTCGAAATTCAAGCAAAAACCTCTATGCTCGCTCGAACTAATAAAAGGCCTGCTCGCACAGCTCTATTGAATATCAACCAAAACATCAAAATTTTCAATTGATATCAAATGAAAAAGAAATGCAAGATTGGAAGTCACGAGTCTTTGCCCTGTAGTATGGGTAGCTACCAGTTGTAAGTGAGTGCTGGGGGCACTATGAAGCTCTAACGGCTTCTCCACGATGTCCGTGGACTGAAGATAACTGACACAGGAGTAGTAATGTGACGGTTATTTTTTTCAAAGTATTTTTGATTCATCTTAGGTTTGTTGTTGCTAACCTATTCTTTATTTCAGTTATTCGTCATTTTTTCAATTGAAATCGATCACTGTTTCTATATTGAATTTATTGAGTATTGAATATTCCAATTCAATACGAATCGAAGTCCTAAAATCGATTGAAAATATCCAAATCGAACGTCATCTCTACTTCACACTTATACATAAATGAAAACACAATGATTATTGTTTGTTTAATGACCGCATATAGGTATATAGGGACACGAATGAGCAGGTAATAATGAAATTGCTATATGAAGTGGTGATAGGAGAAGGTACGCTTACCATCACCCATGTCTTATGCGGGACTCGAATCCACGTCCAACTGTGACTTCAGTTTTCAAATCGTTGCCTTAGCTGACCGATATATGGAGGGTGGCTACTTCATACTTGTATAAAATCATGTAGACCTATGTTTTTTAACAAGTATTTAATTTGATCTCAAGTCATTTTCATAAATACAAAATTAAAGTAGTTCTAACATGTAACTCTAGCTATCAAGTTTGACAACCCAAGTGATTTTCTAGTTACAGACCATCTAGTTATAATATGATTTATTCTCCAATCTTTAGAAATATCATAAAGTCGTGGAACGCTATTTATTGTAAATGAATTCCAATATCATCACGTGGTATGAATTATTGAGGATAACTGTTATAATATAATTGGCAAAGCCTGCTGAGAAAGTGTAAAAAAACTACCGTGGATATAAATTTGTGAGTTTAATCAAATATTTTCTCCCTTATACTGCCAGCGTTTGAGTATGCATATAGTATATCTCAGTCAACAGTAGGCAAGTGCTTATTTGAATGAGTGATGATTGGCTCTTGGTGAGCCGTCTCTGATTGGCCAACTGTTCCAGCCTCTCGTGCCAGTGGATGGCCTGCCCGCCGGCTGGTCGATGCAGGTCGCGCCCAACGGTCGCGCTTTCTTCATCGACCACAACGTGCGCACGACTACGTGGGTGGATCCTCGCACGGGTCGTGCCAGCCCTATGCCCAATCAGAGCCTCTCGATGTCAACCAATAGGAAGCCGGAACCGGATGACCTCGGAGCGTTGCCTGAGGGTTGGGAGGAGAGGGTCCATTCGGACGGCAGGATATTCTTCATAGACCATAGTAAGACAAAATTCATGTAACAGCCAAGCATGTTAATTCGGAAGCACAGTTGAGAGATAGAATAAAATAATATGCAAGACTTATTTTTATTTTGAACATAGACTCTTGGTAATGTGTTATATGAGTGTTCACATTTGAGAGAATGGTCAATTGTTATCGGCTCCTGTTTCCCTTCCAGACACTCGTACTACGCAATGGGAAGATCCCAGGCTGTCCAACCCGCAAATAGCCGGCCCCGCCGTGCCGTACTCTAGGGACTACAAACGCAAGTACGAGTACCTCAAGTCTCAGCTGCGAAAACCAAACAACGTGCCCAACAAGTTTGAAATTAAAGTGAGACGCCAGAGCATTCTGGAGGACTCTTATCGCATCATCAGCTCGGTGAATCGTATGGAATTGCTCAAGACCAAACTGTGGGTGGAGTTTGAGGGTGAAGTGGGACTGGATTACGGAGGACTAGCTAGAGAGTGGTTCTTCCTACTATCCAAAGAGATGTTTAATCCGTATTATGGTCTGTTTGAGTATTCTGCAATGTAAGTTGATAATTTTATGTAAAATTAATCTATATTAAAAATGCATTGTCTATTCTATATGTGCCACAATATTGTGTTTTCACTCTAATACAGCCCGTGAGATTTCGATACAGCTGTATTGGAAGTTGGATTAGCTGAATTACTGAATTAGAATAGGTCAAATCTAAGATCGTGGAGCTTCAGTTTGATATATTTTGTATGTAAATGCGATAGGCATACTATATATTTTTTTAAATGTCACCATTTCTTTGTAGTGATTTTTCTTCCATTTTTCCGTGATTTTCTTGATTTTGCATTATTCTTGGTATTTTTTATAGTGCTTTAATTTTTTTGCATTTTCTTCTCTCATTCTTCAAGTAGGCCCTAATATTTTAATTTTGTTCATCTTTTCCGTTTTTTATTCTTTCAATTTTTTTTTCAAATTCATGTCTTCCTCAAATAAACTCCCAACTTCTTTCATCACGTAAACAATATACATTATGTACGCATTGCAAATAATGGGCTATCACCTATCGGGTAACAAGTGTATATTATGAGCCAATATAACAACGAAGCTGCTACAATAGGTAGGCCTATTGATTAAATCTGAAATTAACATAGTTTTCATCCATCGCACATGAATTGCAATATTCTGAAACGCTATTGAAGTTCATAGTACCTACACTTGTTAGTTTTTTACTTTCTTTCAATTGAATCATTACAGGGACAATTATACGCTCCAAATCAATCCTTTCTCTGGGCTGTGTAACGAGGAGCATCTAAACTATTTCAAGTTCATCGGACGCATTGCGGGGATGGCTGTATATCACGGCAAACTACTTGATGGTATGTACGCGGCGAACAAAACACTCTGTTCACTCTACTGTATAAATTACGCTACTTGCTAATGCTATTCGTTATTCATACTATATTCGCTAACTGTAGTTGAACTACCAACGCTACAGTTCCAACAAAAAGCAGTTAGAGCTAATTGAGATCAACCATTAGATTAATAGAGTTATACGTTGATTTATGGTTGCTATCTCAATAGCCAAATATCAACATTACTGAAATTTCAGTCTCGAAAATTGATGAAAATGTGTACGTATAGTGTTTCGACTGATTTTACAAATATTGCATCGTAAAGATTACAATGGTTGAGGGACAGAGTGACTTGACCAAATGAACGTAGCTAGCTGCATAGGAAGGTATCAACAAACGGTTTCTCATTTGTCTAGAAGAAGTCCGTGGCATAGGTTTCTCTCGTAACAAAACGGAATTCTCTTTAGCATACCATTTCAACTATTTACCATTTTTTTAATCGATATCGATTATTATTGCAGCATCAAATTTATGAAATATTGAATTTTCCACTACCATATCGAACTGAATTCCTAAAATATATCGCTAACCTAACCTAACCCCCCGACGTTGCCGGTAATACTCTCACGTAGTCAGAGTTATTGTTGGCGGAGCCGTCGAGGTGCCAGTAGGCGAACTTGAAGCCTCGACATCGGACTTGATAACTGATCAAAAAATACCGAAATCAAATAACATCCCTACTGTAATTTATTGACTGTCTGCAGCCTTCTTCATTCGTCCGTTCTACAAGATGATGTTGAGCAAGACAATAGACTTGAAAGACATGGAGAGTGTCGACTCGGAGTACTACAATTCGTTGTTGTGGATCAAGGAGAACGACCCGTCCGAGCTGGAGCTCACGTTCTGCGTGGACGAGGAGAGCTTCGGACACTTCTCGCAGCGGGAGCTGAAGGCCGACGGAGCCAACGTGCCGTTAACAGACGCGAATAAGGATGAGTACATCAGTCTGGTGATTCAGTGGAGGTTCGTCTCGCGAGTACAAGAACAGGTACGGCTACATATTAAGTAGGAGTTGAAGAGCAGAGGTTTTTGAATTTGAACAATACATATTATTGATCGGGATTTGCGTAGGTTCCAGCATGAATTTACTTCAGTCAAACTACAAAGATTTTTAAAAATCAAAGAAGTTCAAAGCTCAAGCTGGAAATTGCTCAAATTGCTTTCATTCAGAATTTTTCTGCTCTCCACCCCATCAATAATGAATGAAAACTGGCATTT
Organism: Brachyptera putata; assembly: GCA_907164805.1. Lineage (NCBI taxonomy): Eukaryota > Metazoa > Arthropoda > Insecta > Plecoptera > Taeniopterygidae > Brachyptera > Brachyptera putata. Next base: position 24,060,390 of record OU015462.1, on the reverse strand, counting down.
GTGAGTTACCCAATGAATAGTTACTCGTTACTTCAGCAAATAAGAACAAGTTCAATTATTTGTTTGTCAAGTCAATGTTGTAATATATGACCTTTGTGTGTGTAGATGAATGCGTTCCTCGAGGGTTTCAACTGCCTCGTCCCTCTCGCGCTCATCAAGATCTTCGACGAGCACGAGCTCGAACTCCTGATGTGCGGCATCCAGAACATCGACGTCAAGGACTGGAAACACAACTCGCTCTACAAGGGCGACTACCACCCGAACCACATCACTGTGCAGTGGTTCTGGCGTGCCGTCCTCTCGTTTAACAACGAAATGCGCGCGCGACTCCTCCAGTTCGTAACCGGCACGTCCCGCGTGCCGATGAACGGGTTCAAGGAGCTGTACGGCAGCAACGGACCGCAGCTATTCACGATAGAGAAGTGGGGCCTGCCGGAGAATTATCCGCGAGCGCACACGTGTTTCAACAGGTTGGACTTACCGCCGTACGAGTCGTACCTGCAGCTCAGAGATAAGCTAGTCAGGGCGATCGAGGGGTCACAGGGTTTCGCCGGTGTCGACTGAAGCAGTGACAACTTCACGCTCCATGGGATGTCTGAACTTCTATTTATTTTTTAAAATTTCAGGGGAAAGATTTAAACGATATTTTGCCGGGAAGAGCATCTAGGGCAAAAGTATAAAGCGTATTGAGGCTGATTGGATACCGATTCGGTAATTGGCTTGAAAATCCAAAGAACTGTTTTTTTTTATTGTTGGGTCTTGCATCAAACTACGAGTGAATCATATCATTGACGTCTGGATCAAAAGTATTCCACATACTGGCCTTGGATAAATTATTGCAATTTGCTATTCAAATGAGCATCAACTCATGTGTAACAATGTCACAAGAAATGCACAGACTTCTTTGGAATTTCTCAACCAATCAATTCCAATTAACCTTTCTAAACTTGATATCAGTTATGTTGGAAAACTTCAACTACCTCCATGATATATATATATGAAAGTAAAGTAATCGAAGCTATATAGTAACATGGCATATGCTGCAATAATGTGGAGCCTATTTACTATTTAGGAAACTAGAAAATGGTTCAAATCCAGAAGTGAAGATTGTGCATGAATTTGTTTTTCATGACAGCAATGTACTTGTAAACATACAAGGAAAAATCAACTGTCAATTGATGTCAGTTTACATTTTTTCCCATTCTCAGGACAAGCAGGCTAACCTTTCAAGAACTTCAATTAATGTTTATAGTTCTATCCATTGATTGACGTTCGATTGGGAAATATTGGGGGTAGAATTATTTACCATGCGACTAGTTATTGCTTTTCAAATAATTTTATTTTTATATATATTGTCAGATCGTAGTGACTGTTTTCACAAGCAAATGACTCGGCATCATCATGGTACTACAGTAAACCCTCGTTAAACCAAAATTGGTTAATCCAAAATTTGACGTATTTCGAACTTGAAATCGGTCCCCAGCTGAAGGTATAGGCATTTCAATGTTAATTAATATGGTTAATCCGAATTTCGGTTAAACCGTAATTCGAACTAATATTTCGTTCCTCCAATTGCTTCAACACTGATTTCGGATTGGATAATTCGAAATAATCCGAGTGAATTCCGTGAAGTTATCACTGTTTTCCCAATTTCCATCCTTTCTATTTGATGCGTAAGAATGAGTGGGAGCATGCTCAGCTGTTCCATGCTTTGTGTACCGAATGCAGTCAACCTTGACGAAGTCTGAGCTCGGAACACTCGTTCGTCCGACTCGGGACGGCCGAGCGTCAATAGAAACGGGCGATATGAGGATCACGCGTCACGGAGATAGCCGAGTACACACGATCAGCGAGGCCCTTAGCAATGGATCTATCACGTAGTCTCAGCCGGTGACACAGCTTCTTCTAGCGCGCAATACGAAATTAACTATATTCTGAGCGGGAAAAATTACTTTTCGATTTATCCGAATTTTTATAAACCGAAATCATTTTTTTTAGGTCCCTTCGATTTCGGATTAACGAGGGTTTACTGTATTGTAACACTTCTCACTGTAGAATTTTTCAATTTTCCTGTAGCAAGCATTCTTATTTTAAACGGTGAAAAGTAATAGTTTATACCTTATCGTATAGCCTTATAGGTCTATATAGAAATCTTGCATGATTGAAAATATAATGTAACGGTTATAAAAATATTAGAAGTACAGTAGTTAGTTGTGCGGGTTGTGCCTACATTATTTAGTTTTATAGACCTGGGCCTATTATATTAGTTTTAATACCACTTTGGCATGATTTCCAAAGTATCCATAGGTTTACATAGGCCTCACTACTAGATCATTTTTACTGTTCATTGTTTAAGAGAAGGCGCTTGCTGCATCGTCATTTTCACTGCAATGAAAAGAGTAGCGTCTAGCTACAAGGTATAAGGCGTATAAGGTCATCTCCAACTAACCACTCTCTCTGTTGTATTCACCCGTGCAACGAGTGAAACATCGAGGTCTACTTTTGGTCTGATGAGTCGGGTTGTACTGTTGTTGCCGAGTATCGGGACAGCTGTTTCTTTTTGCTCCGTCCCGGTGTTATTTCCCGCCAAGTTCAGTCATCCTGTGGAGCTTAGGCATTGGTTCATGAAGTTATCAAGTAGATATGCATCGCTGCAGGCATGACTTGTGTTTAAATGTTACGGAAATTGTGATCGAATGTTCATCCATCAACGCAGATTTAAAACCAGTCGTAAACCTTTTTAATCCGAAGCCGATGCATACCCTACAGGCTGTTTTACAGATGACAATATTATAATCATATGAAAGTTCAAAAGATTTTAATTGGTCTTGGATTAGAGAGAGCTTGTCCTTCTCATGATGAAGTGTGCACGACGTGCTTCCATGAAGCAGTCATGACGTCCCTAATCAGTTTTATTCAGGGTGGAAGGGAGAGAAGGGGAGAGAGCCCTCTAGAATGGTGAATGTTGGCAATGAAATCATATTCAGCAAGTCGTACGTTTCAAACAAATCAATTGGTGTTTTATTTGTGAGTTATTGTAGTTTGAAGTGCTAAGTTGTTTTCAAAGTTGTCGTTGGTTTTTGCGTACTTTTCAATTGGTTTTAATTGATCCGTGATGTAATTTTTATCGTAATTTCATTCAAGAAAATTACAGAAGTTGGCTCGTTTTCCAAGAAAACAAAGAGGGTGTAGGCCTATTTACAATGTGTTTTTGTGAGAAAGAGAATCTGTGAAAACACGGTTTCTGTCCAATACGTGTGTGTGTGTGTGTGCAACATTGCATCAAAAAACGTGCATTATTATTTATTAGTCTTTGTAAAAATATTTTAAGGTTTCTATTTCGCGGGTAAGTTATAAGAAGTTATTGGAGTTAGAATAGTGAACTATCAACTTTTCCATTCTAACTTTCTATGAAGATCGTAGTTAATCAAACTTGTATATAAATTTATAAACTTGAAGAGGTATATACCAAATATGAAATTGTGAAACAAATGTAAATTAATTGTTATTCATTCTATGACATGTTGATAATCGTACATAAGAGTTGTGAGAGTTTGGCTTACATAATCAAAATGAGCTATAAAAATGATGAATTTGGGTTGTAGTATTCAATCATACAGTTGGTACGATAATGATATAAAGTACCGGTAATGAAGTACAGGTATATGTTTTTTACATCCAGTAATTGGTCCTCACTCATGTCACACTGCAGAGTACGGTAGGGCACTAGGCCGTTTTGACAATAACTATTTTTTCTTGCTCCTGCATTATCTTAAATGTAAAAATTCAAATAAGTTGCATGTTATGGTTGAATGATAAGTTTTAGTTACGGTACAATTTGATTACTAACACGAAATACACAGTTACTGAAGTACATCTT